>VDFB02325169.1:38649-52513 GCA_007258455.2 Sequoia sempervirens | reverse complement strand
GGATTGCATATTTATCCTTTAGGTGGCATTTTGGGTCGGATTGCTTGTTTGTTTCAGGCGCTAAATGTGTTATCATGCGAAATTAGGGTTTCCCTTAGTGTTCGGCCCAGAACGAGGATTTTATTTTATGCTTGAGTGACTTTTGTCCCGTGTCATGTTGGCTTCCCATCCTGTGAAGATTAGAGGGCTTTTAGGTAAATCCTGAACCGATATTTTGAGCCATAAAGCTTGCTCTTGTTTTAATGGTGGAGAGTTGGTCATTCGATTTAGGGCACCATTATTTTAACACGGGGATCCATCATTTGAGGGCTTTTGAGAGTTGGAATCCTTTGCATTCTTGAGATTTTTGATTATTGCTAGTTTCGGGATCATTTGGGCTCAGGTAGTGGAGATCCCGCAGTCGTTTGAGTCTTGGTGCACGTTTTGCCATTTTTCGGGTTTCCGGGACCGTCGTGGAATTTCGTTGCTCCCGGATTTTCCTGGTTTGGGCTTATTCCATAAATTGGGTTAATTCTCGGTGCATTTTAAGCTGTCCGCTAAAATCTGTCCCATCCGGATTTTTCTAAATTTCCTGTCTGGCTCCGTTCTTTTCACATTTCGATGATAGGATTAATGGAATGAGTGTCTAATGTTTATTTCTTGTTG
This sequence comes from Sequoia sempervirens, assembly GCA_007258455.2. Classification (NCBI taxonomy): domain Eukaryota; kingdom Viridiplantae; phylum Streptophyta; class Pinopsida; order Cupressales; family Cupressaceae; genus Sequoia; species Sequoia sempervirens. The sequence goes on along the minus strand of VDFB02325169.1, from coordinate 51,868 downwards.
CCAATAAATGCATTTAATGATCATCCTTTGATTTTCCATGCGCATTAATGATTATTTGACTAATGATGATTTGGTAGCAGGAATCTGTCTGGGTCGGATTTCTCCAAAATTCTGCCCCGACGGTATTTTCCCGGTTTGCGTGATTTTCCCGGATTGTCTGATTTCTCCGGATCTCGAAGGATTGGCAGTTAGCAACAGATTTTGAAGGATTTATATGATGCGTGCTAACCCTTTGGATTGATATGAGCTTAATAATTGGATTCTAATGACAATTCTTGAATGTACAGGCCGAATCAAGCAAGGCTACTGCTGGGAAGTCCAAAGGTGGTGCAGGGGCATCTTCAATTTCTGAGATAGAACGGTTGAGATTAGACATGAAGAGCCAGGTCCCTGAAAGTAAGATATCTTCCGTGTGGGCTGATGTATCTGATACCAACGTCGGTGCTTGGTGCTATGAGGAGTTCAAGCAAAGAACGGCTGAGAAGGACCAGTCAGCCTTGAGACAAGGAATGATGAACTCAGGATTGGTGCATGTGGCAGGGTTCCCTCCAGCGGTTCAGTGCTACGAATTGATTCTTGAATGTGCCCGACAATACGCTTTTGATACACAGATGGTGGTCAGCACTGAGAGACGAGTCTTGGCCAACTTCAGTCCGGCCTCCATTGCCCGGGCCTTCAGCATGCCGAATCTCCCCTCAGTCTGTGCTTTAAACATTGACACTGCCCGAACATACTATGAGAATGAGCTAGTTAAGGCTCAGCAGATCATCAACTCATGGCTGGAGAAGCCAAAATCTCACCATTCCAAATTGCCTAAACAGTTGCACAGGGTGAAATTCAGGCCGGATATCTATGATGCCATCACACTGTTGAGCAGGGTGGCCGGATTGAGAACTGCCGGAGTATTGGAGAATTGGATGGTCCACGTGATCACCAAGATGAGTCAAGGGACAAATTATCACTGGGCAGGACTCATTAGTGCAGAGATAGACAAACAACTGAGAAATGTCCTGGAGGCAAAGAAGTTCACCATGTCCTCCTACATCATGTATGTGCTGGCCATCTCCTATCCCTACAAAGGACTGACTCCGATGGGAACTATTGGGCAGGATATCATCTATGAAGTCTATCCGGAGCTGCATTTGGGACATAAAGATTACAGGAGGGCCAATGATGCATTCACAATGCACATTACCCGGACACTTCAAAATGCAGAGCACATCAGATTATCCGATGGGGCTAAGGGGTTGATCAAGAATTACGGAGCATGGTTTATCCAGTTCCCTACCTTCACATACCTCCGGATTGATGGATGCCCAGCTGCTCCTTACAGGTTACCCCGGTATCCTACTGACCATTTGGTGCTGCTAGAGGTTGTACGACAAATTTGTGAGTTTGATGCAGTGGTGAAGAGGGAAAAGCATAAGACTGGTTTTGGAGGAGACTTCCCCCTTGGGATTGGAGTGGGAGAAATGTGCCCGTCTATCCAATCAGCTCACACTGCAGGAGAGGAGTTGGCAGCCTATGGATTCTCTTTCCATTCAAAGAGAATGAACTTTGACATAACCGGAGAGGCACAGAAGAGGGCTACCCAGGAATTTAGGCATAAGGAGGACCTGGAAGACTACTGGGTCAATATCAAGGATGACCTTGATGCAAGGAAGAGGAGGTATTCCCGGCTGCCTGTGGAGGCAATTAGACAATATAATGTGAAGCTGATCCCGGATCAGCTGGATGATGACGGAAAATTGGTTCAAGACCATGTTTACGAGCCCATAAAGGACAGGTCAGTTGCAGACATTGATTGGAGTGAGCCTGAGGTGACAGAGTTGGAGGACTTGATGACTCCTGTGTTGAGATTCACCTTTTCTTGGATTAAGCATAAAGTCTGGGTATTGGAGAATGCCAATGTGCCCTGTACCTTCGATTTGATGGGGAATCTCAACCCCATGTCCACTTCTGAAGAATCCGGGGAGGAGGAGGACCCCAAAGGGAAAACGGCTAAAACCTCGCCATTCAAGATTAAAGTCAGAGGTCCTAAGGGAACTGAACCTGCAACGAAGAGGAAACCAATTGGCAAGCGCAGGTGGAAGACTCTGACAATCAGCAAGTCCTCGGATGAGGAAGAAGCAGAGAAAGCTGAAGGGAGGATGCCCCTCCGCCGCCTAAGAAAGCTAGAACTGCAAGGGTGGCAAAGAAGAAGGATCAGGCCACTTCAGAGGATGAACCTCCAATTGTTGATGTAGAGAGCTCCGGAGGGGAAAAGACTAAAGTATATACCCGTAAATCAAGACCCCCTTCTCCCAAGGATGTTGCACAGCCAAAAGACTCCCCACCAGCATTACCAGTTGAAGAGCAAGATAAGCCTGTTTCTCCTCCACAGAGCATACCAGAACCGGAGAATCCGGATGAACAGGAAATTAGCGGGGAAGCAGAACCGTTCAAAGAAGGAACATTGTTCAGTGGGGCTGCCGAGCTCGAGGTGGAAATGGAAGAAAGGCACACTTCTCCCCTGGTACAATACGAGGATTCTCTGGAGAGTGATAAGGGCCGCGGATCACCGGAACCGGAGGAAAGCATCCCTGCTAGGACTCCATCACCGGTGCTTCCAGAATTGGGACTTGAGGAGGCTGATCAAGGTGAGCGGACTCCAGAGAAAGAAGGTGACAAAGTAACAACTGAGGAGGAGGTCGAGGTGACAGCCGCAGAAGGGGAGAAAGTGACAGAAGATCCGGGAGAAACTCATACAGAAGGAATCCGGACTGACCCTGTAGCCCCGGACTGGCTAGAGAGAGAACTTGCAAAGAAGAAACAGGTGATTGTTGAAGACACTCCTCTAGACTGGGATGAAATGTTATCTCAGATCGGCAAAGGGAAGAAGAAGAAGGTTGCAAGGGTGATTTCCCGGGTGGAAAGGGATGAGGTGCATAACCGGGTAGTTCACATCGCCACCCCTGCTGCAGATAAAACAAGAGATGAGGTAACAGGCCAGGATTACAATGTTCAAACTATTAACCTTGGGCCGGCCTCCCTGGAGCAGGATATTGAGGAATTTGAAGGGTCGAGTGCTATAATTGTTGACAGACTAAAGAAGGAGACCCAGTCAAAACAAGAGCTGAAAAGAGAAAATGAAAGATTGAGGAAATGTCTGGAGGAGGTAATGAAGCCTCATACTTCCATCCTTCCTAAATTACCCAGATTTCTGCCTAAGGAGACAATCTCTGGAATTGAAAAGATGAAGGCCTCCGCTCAGGCTGCCACAGACTGGTTGATGGGTGTACAGACACAAGGAGATGAAGCTATCAAAGAGATCCTGTCTGTGGGCAAGGATGCAGTCCGAGGAAAGGAGCTGTTAGAGAGCATCTTGTCTCAAGATAAGAATGACATAGACCTCCTGCTGCAGAAATCAAGGACACACTACCGATAAGGGTGTAAGGATCACAAAGATAACTCTTCCTTCAAGAGACTGGGATGAAATCCATGGAGTGTTCGAGATGCAAGATCGCGCAGTAGGAGGTCTCAAAGATACAAAACAAGTAGAAAATCAATTGACACTTTCACCGCTAATTTATGATGGCCGTACGCTGCCTCTTTGAGGTGATGGCATACAGAGGGAAGAAAATAGCTCCCAAATATTTGAGCTTGGATCAACTGAAGGAATGGTGGCATGAGGTTTATACCCCGGAATCTGATGGAACTGTCACCTCCCATTTGCTTGATGATGCAGCTACATACTTGGCAGTGATAGACAGGTACATGGCCAACAGGGAGGACTGGAAGAAAACTGTTGAGCGGTCCAATGAGGGAATTGATTCAATTAAATGCCGACTCAGGGTTTTTCCATTGCCACCTATTGCTGAGCTGGATGGGATATTCTCGAAGGTCCAAGGGTCACCAGGCGCAGAGGAAAGACAAAGGGAGTAGCAGTTAATGCTCTTTTCGAGATTTGTGCTTCCCTATTATTATAGGGCATGCATTGGACCGGACTTCCTTGGGGACTGTGCCTTGGCCGACTTGGATGATGGCATTAAATGTGTGCCTTAGTTTGTTTCCTTGGCCGACCTGTTTTGGCGGTTTTGATTATTTTGTAAAAATGTTTGGCTGGGCCGACATGTTTTGGGGGGAATTTGATAAATAGGCATTCTTGCCTCATTGTAAGAGTTAGACATTGGTTATAGACATAGCAAGACAGTAATAGAGCAAGAGCTATAGTTAGAGTATTTGAAGTTTCTTGAAGCAAACACTATATTCAGAACAGTTGAATTGTTGCAGCATTTTCTGGTGATTAATACAATTGAAGACATTGTGGTTATTCCTGGTGAAATCCTTTGTGTTATCTCATCTTGCATGGTTCCTTTGTTCTATCTTTTAAATTGCTTGAAGATTTAGGGTTTAATATTTAGAAATAAATTAGTTTGGTTGGATAAATGATGTTTGTGATCTCATATTTGGAATGTTTGTAGCTATCTATGGTCTATACTCCCAGTAACTATCTGATTGTAGTAGGCTGGTAAAGTCAACCTGGACCGTATATTCAAATGTGCTTAAGTTCAGTTGTAGATGCAAGTCTATGATTTGAAAATCTGTATTCCTCAGAAGATTGCACTGTTCTTGTAAGATTGCCTTGTGGGTCGAACAGAAATTGGTTATTCGAGATAGGTCCATTCCAGATATATGTCATTTACATTGCTTGTCCTTGTAGTAGTTCAGATTTTATTACTTCCTTGCATCCCTATCTTTTGCGATTTCTTTGTTATTCGGTTAGATCTAGGATTTTAAGATCATCATATTTTCAGATTTGATAAATTGAAAAGGTACAGTTTGCTTGTAGTAAGGTCCAATTGTGATTACCAGCAATTTCACATTTTATCTGAGTTGTTTTATGCATTGTATGACCTAACACCCGAGAGACCTTAGGGTGATTTCGATGATTCAAGTTGAAAATAACCTTCAAGAGAGATAGGATATCATATTCGTCTGAAGTTACTGGCAGAAACACCACCATCAATGAGGGGTAGTGTAGAGTAAAAAGGTAACCACTAATTAATTTTAAGCCTCTTTTTAATCTATTTTAATTAAGCTAGACTTAGGAGTTATTTTCTATTTTTAGGCCATGTTGTCTCATAACATAAGATGATGACACTTATCATGATATAATATAATCCTCACCTAAGGTTTGATCTAGGGTTTTCTTCTTTTCTAAGCATTCATTATAATTATTTATTCAAGAAGATTATTGCTTCATTACGATTCTCAAGTTGTTGATCAAATCAATTGCTTTGATCTCTCTTTGTAATAGGTATTTTGGTTTTAGGTGATTAATGGGAGCTATGGGGTTCAACAATCAACTCCATCATCATTCATCTAAATCATAATTTTTTTATATGGTAGTTGTAATTATCATCTTTCAAAGACTCAATTGGGAGTCCATTTTCTCCATTGAACTAAAATAAAATGACTAGACACTTATTAGAATCTCAAACATCATTTTTAAATCAATTATTTATGGAGACCAATTATAGAAGATAATTTTTCTTATGAAGATTAGTATGAAGCATGGTGGTACCCTGGCAATTTTGTATGACCATAACCATCCTCTTTAGGTAGTTATAATGGTACTATCTCTTTTTAAATCATGGTGGACCCATATGTTCACCATAATGAATAAATTTATTATTAAAGCTTCAAGGATAGATAATTTTAATCATTTGGAACAACAATCCTTTTTTCATTTAATTGGTTTACCTAGTAGTTTACGTAAGATTCAGTTTTATTGTATCTTTATGTTAGATTAGTCCAATAAATAGACACTCATTCAAGTCATTTAGCATCGATCCTTAGAGTATCTAAGAAATTGTATGTTCTTCTCTTGCTCCTAATGTGATCTTACAAATCAAAAATTTTCTTAATAGGTTATCATTATAATAAAGCTCTACTACTTATTTTTCCCAACTCTTGCTTATTTTCATGACCTCTAAATAAAATGGTATCAGAGCCTATGTTTTATAAAATTAGGCCAAAGTAAGAAAGTTATACTTGTGTTACTTGACTATGAAGTTGTTAAGTGTTATAGTTTCATGGGGAGTCTCTCTTTAGAGATCTTGTTGATAACTCTTTTACTACATTTATCAACCTTTGTTAAAATAATTATTGTTGTTGCATTGCTATATTGCAAGATTTTATCCCTTAATCATCTAAAGGTGTCTTTTCTAGTCTCAATCACAAATATACAATCTAAAATGGTAGAATATTATCACATATGTTTTGATGAATATCCTAATTACTCTCTTAGTGAATTAGATAGTGATTATATTATTTTTGAAGAAAACTCTCAAGAAGAAAGTAGTTGTGGTTAATGTTTAACATTTACAAGTGGAGACTTTTATTTTCAATGCAACAAATGTGCTACAATTCAAAAGAAGGAAAAAATGATGCTATGAGTTCAGAAGATATGATCTCTAAAGAAAGTACCAAGTTTAGAAGAATCTTATGCAAAGTTGAAAAAGAAGAAGATTTGGCATCTAGAGAATATAGAATTCCAAATGAATAATTTTATTGCAAGAAAGAGTCACTATTATAAGGTACTAATAGAAAATACATTAGAGAAAACAAAGAATATTCAAATTGTGATTGTAAGGATCAAAAAAGAATGAATGAAGAGGTTTCTACAAGTGCCACCAAGTTTAACTTATCCAATCTTGAACCTCTTGACCCTCTTCTATATTATTAATTGTTTGTTCTATTTTTTCCTTCCATTCTCTCTTACCCTTTCTTCCATATTTGGTTAAGTACCCCAAAAATTCTATAATTGTTATAAAAATAGAAGGTTTTAGCCAGGTATTTACTTCTCTCATAGATATTGATTCTACCATTAGCCTAGCTAAAATACATATACTCCCTTCAATGTATTAAGAGTTATGAAAATGGCATTGTAAAAGGGACAAGCCTAGTAAAAACTATGAAGCAAAAGGCTAGTAATACACAAATAAATTTAGGAGATATAAGTACTCATTGTAACTTTTTGCAAGATGATAACTTTTAGAAATTGATATCTTGTTAGGATGGGATTTCCTTTGACAATATTATCTTTTTTCTCTATCAAAGGATGGTATTATCTTAGAAGAATATAATATGATAAATTTCATTGTCCATCAAAACACTATCCATATATGTGTAACTTTCACCTTTGGCTTTAACAAGAAACCCCATAAGTTCTTGAGGATTTTGTACATATTTTTAATTCTACTATGGCCTTGATCTTGTGATAGTCCACCTTGACTCTCTATGTGTGAACAAGGTACTCAACCTAATTGACTCCAAGAATACACTTGGATAGTTTAACATAAAGATAATGATATTCATCAATGTCCAAAAATTGATTTGCATGTTACAAGTATCCCTCCCAAGTTTTGTTATTGTGTAAGGGGGAAATTGAAAAGATGCAATAGATCAGATTTGATGATTAGAAACTAATCTAAACAAAAAATGTTGATTGATTTATGCCCATTACGCACAAAATGTAACTATAAAATCAAGAATTCAAAATGAAATAGCTTTACCATCCTGTGTCGAAGTGTATTTGTATTGACGTATGTTGGATTGTTGAATTCAATACGAAGCCTCCGTTGTGCATCTGAGAGCTTGAAGAACATGTGCATGTTGATCGAAGATGTGGGTTGAAGCTTTATCAAATGTCGATTAAGATCTTGGAATTACTTTTTTGTGTGGGTATGTTGACTCTCCGATTCTCTTTTTGAGGGGAAAGAGGTTTGTTATATAGAACTTGTGATTTTGAATGAGTTCTCTAGATCACATAGTAGAATATCTTGATCGATGGTTGAAAGATGTTGAGAGGATTTAGATGGGCATAATCTATGCAATTTGATTACATAATTACTGTGATTGAAGAAATAGATTGATCGGTTAGGAAATAGATTGATCAGTCAAGAAATAGATTGATCTCTCAGGAAATAGATTGATCTGTCAGGAAATAGATTGAGCAATTGGTGGTTCGTAATTTACTCAATTAGAAAAGTGGGTGAGGATAATTAATTAATTGATTTAATTAATTAATCCTTTTTGGAGTTGAACATGCAAATCAAGTTTGACTTTTGCAAACAAAGTTGCATTTGTTTGATTTGATTTTTGATGATTTTTTGAATAATTAAATTTGATTATTCAAATTTGGGGGAAAGTGATATAGTTAAACTATTATGTTTTAATAGTTTAATCGACTTAGCGGAATAAAGTGAATTAGCAACATAATTAAATAATTGATGTTATTAAATTAATCAGGAGGAATAAAGTTAGATTAGGGCTTTTATTAAATAAATGAAATTTATTTAATTGGTCAAATTTGATGAAAAAGTGAATTAATTAAATAATGTAGTATTATTCAATTAATAGCAAAAATTAGGGTTTCAAGACTTAATTAAATAAATGAAATTTATTTAATTCATTAAAAAAAATGAAAAAGTGAATTAATCAAATAATGTAGTATTATTCAATTAATAAAGGAAATTAGGGTTTCTAGGATGCTTTTGATGTGAAATGCAATAATTTTGAATGATAATGATGCTGATGATGTGAAAATGTTATTTAAGTTGTGTGATAAGTGTTAGGTCAATTTTATATGTCTACATTTTCCCCCTCTTTGAGACAAAGTATTGGTTGCTTTGTTTCAAAAATTTCGATGTTAAGATCAACTTTAAAAAAAATTGATATGCCCCATTGTGCCCTGGCGGTCAACATAATGATGGTAGGACTCTGGGCCACCCCCTCGAGAGGTTGGCCAAAAATATTAAGTTTGAGGTTAGGCTCACGATACTATTTTATTTCAATTTCGATGTGTAGAGGTCAAAAAATTAAGCTTATAGGTCTCTTGTTGATAGTTAATATGTTCCTAGGAAGTCCTAATTTTAACTTAGGAAGGTTTCTTAAGAAAAAATTAGGGTTTTGGGGAGTTAAAATAGGTAATCAAGGTTCTAATTACCTCATTTTCACTTTGAGCCTATAGAGAATTCTTGCCTCTAGTTTTCTAATTTTTTCAATTGTCAAGGAGCTATGGCAAGGATTCGGGTAGCCCCACATCGCACATATGCATTTTGCGAGTTTGGATGGTCTACAGGTGTCGATGCCTTAGTATGTACTCCTTCATTTTTCATTTAGTCTTTTCACATTTGTGTAATTAATGCATGAAGATAAATTAGGTGAGTGTGCTAGTTTTAGGAATTTTTTGTAATTGCATCAGTTTTAGCGCTTATGCTTTTGTAAAATGGTTGCTTTTGACATATCTTTGCACACTTGCTATATTTTTTGCTTTTGACTTAAATATTTGCCTTTGTTATAAAATTTTGCTTTTGTCTTTTTTCCTCATTTTTGTGTGCACTTGTGATAAAATTTTGCTTTTGTCTTTTTTCCTCATTTTTGTGTGCACTTGTGATAAAATTGTGCTTTTGGAAAATTTTCTCGCTTTTGATTTTTTTGCTCTTGCTATTTTCTATCACTTTTGACAAAAAAATTGTCGCTTTTGAAAAAAAAAAATCGCTTTTGACTTTTTTGGAACCTTATGTCAATTTTTTCATCATTTTATGTTTGTTTTGGATTTTCAGAGTGAATCCTTAACATCGTGGGTTGAATGATTGTAGGTGGTTCTTAATCTTCTCCAATCAAGGGAGTGACGATCATAGGATCTATTTGATTTGATTGTCAGTTTCGATGTTTTAGAGCAAGATATTTTAGATGTTGTCGGGTTGCACCACATTTTCTACATGCCCACCATCAGATGTCACAGTGTGATGATGACTATGCTTGTCGAGAGGTGGCATTCAAAGACCTCGTCCTTCAATTTACCTATTGGGGAGGACACCATCACTCTTGAGGATGTGTGGAGGATCCTCTACATACCTATTCATGGAGAGTGTGTTACATATTTTGTTCGACAGGGTACTTGCACTATGCATCACGTTCTTGGTGTGAGACGTCTAGAGGTTTGACAGTCAAAGATAGATTTATCATATTTTGTTGGCAATGCTGATCCTATTTCACTTGTTCTTTGTGGTTTGGTTTCAGGGCTTGTCAAGTTCCTAATAGAAGAGGCCAACAATTTCCTGTGGGATGGGGTATATGCATCGAGCAAATGTTTGAGCATGGCACTAGATATGCATGGGTCCATGTCTCCTTGACCACCAGTACAAAGATATGCATGAGGTTGCATATCGTGGTGGGAAATATATTTCTTTCAATGTCTCTCTTCTTCATAAATGGGCCTAGGAGAACATCTTAGTGACTTGACCTGATGGTATACTGGATCATACTGTTGGGGATCCATATTCTTATTGCTATGGAGCTTTCCTTCATTACACATTGTCTCGACAACTTCCCTATTGGCACCATGTTTTTGATGACATGTTAGGTTTCATATGGAGATCATATATGGATTATGAGGCATGACCTAACGATCAGGAGTAGTTGGTATACTACAGACTAACTAGATGGTCGATCGGTCATGCACACTCTCTTTTGGAGAGATATCTTCCTAACATAGTTTGCAAGCAATTTGGGGAGAGACAAGGTCAATTTCTAAATGCTTATGAGGCTTGATTTAGTTGGACCACCAGAGAGGTCTATGTATGGGGTCTGCAAGTTGACCGAGATGCTTCTATTATTTTGTTTAGAGCTCTTACCCCATTCGATTGGGGTTGGCCAATGGGTTTAGAAGATCTGGGTACTACTCCTGATTATGATCAGTGGTGGGCACAACAACTTCCTTTGAGATTTACAAATCTTATCGGTGTTCGCACAATGGGTAGGGTAGGCATCACAGGTTTCCTAGGAGAGAGTCAACATGTCGAGATCATTGTATAGTAGCTTCATAAGGCTCGATAGGATGGTGCCTAGGGAGGATAGGGTGATCAGATGTAGCAAGATCAGGGATAGGTTCTAGGTCCCCCTCCACAACCTAGGGGTGGAACTGTATAGTTATTACATATGACAGATGTGAGGGATGTTGAGTATTGTAGGGACATGCCATGGAGGCATAGATTGTGACACTCACTGCAAAGAGAGATGTGACTCGAAAGGAGAGAGATAGATTTTAGATAGAGAGAGACACTAAGATTGGGCACCATTTAGTTGCAGAGACACAGTTGCAGGTTATTGACACTAAGAGGGACAGACTTGGGATAGAGATGAATAGTTTACAGGCTGAGTGAGATCAATTACTACAGAGGTTGAAATATTACTAGACCCTGTATGAGGCCTTTGTTTCCATAGCATAGTGACAACCATGATTTGGAGAGCCCAATGTTGCAATAGGGGCTGAGTCAGGTGGACACTCAATTAGACAGCCTAATCCTGATGCATAGCCTAATCTCTAGAGTCCTCCTCCCCTGGCCAGGCAGTAGTTTATTTCTTCTTGATCTTTATGATGTTCATGTTACCCAATTTTCACCTGCGGGCTCAATCAGGGGAAAATATGTTTTAAATTTAGAACGTGCATTAAATGTGGCTCCCATAAGGGTTGAGCCCAGTGTGCAGGTCTTTGGATTTCATTGGGAAGGTCTTTATCTAATGCTATTTCACAAGGAAGTCTATTGGAAAGCCTTGCCTCAGTCATATTTGGCATAAAGCTCCTGAGGAAGAACGTTGTTGAGACTTTTTAGATGTCTTGTTGACTGGCAGTGTTTTATATTCATTCGGGATCCACCGGTTGGCCGAACATTTTATTCATCGTGGGTTTTTATATGTCTCCCCGACTACTGAGGTCTCACCGACTACGCATAGGGCTAGTGTCGCCGAAAGAAAGGAGTTCGGCGAAAGGTCTGGCCGACATGTTGGAGGTCTTGGCAAAAGAAGGGCCCCTAAAAAAGAAGTCTTCCTAACTTGCTAGTGTCCTGCTGAAATGGTCTCAGCTCGCCGAAGGTTTTTCCTTCGGCATGGGGTCTCACCGATAGTGAAAGTCTCACCGATAGGGATTGATATCGGCGTAATGTCTTGCCAACTGCTGAGGTCTCGGTGCCAGGGGCTAGCGAAGGGAAAAAGTCACACCAACAAGGTGGACTCTTGCTGAAGTGAACTGGCGTTGGGGAAAGAAAGGAGCCTAGTGAAAGGTCTTGCCGACTGAGAGAAGTCTCTTCGACTGAAATAAGCTCTCGCCGAAACATAAGGCCTCGCTAAGAAGTGATGCAGGAGAATCCAATGGTGTAAGGCAATCTTCCATCACCCAAAAATAGTTAAATTTCAAGTTTCTCAGTTTTTAAATTTTTTTACATTTTTGGATACCCTTTTTTTCATAATGAAATTCCCAATTGACGGTTTTTATTTTCTATTTCTGTATTGAAAGATATTGCAGTTTTAGTTTCCCAGATTTGCACTTGAAAATTTTTGGAGTTAGATTTGAGGCACTTAGAGTTCCCGTAATGGCCCCAAAACTTGTCAAAATTGGCATAGCCAATTTTGAGCAATTTATTGACTTCGAGACCTTTCCAAAGGTTCAAACGGTTCGCAAATCTTAGTCCCGGATCAAAAGTTATGGCCCCGGGAAGTTGGTGCACTTTCTAGAAGATACAATTGCAAATGTTATTTTGAAATTTGAACTTCAAGTTGTAATTTTTGGCGCCAAACTGCCTAAACTCAAATTTGAATGTTGTTTTGGCTCCAAACTAAAGGAGCTCTATTTATGGGCGGGTTTCTAATTTTTGGATAACTTTTTTGGGACAAGCTTGCATATTGCGAAAGGGTGATTCTGTAGCTTTCTATAACTTGCATGTGTTGTAGAACTTGGGGATTTGAGATCCTCTGCATGTAAGAAGCTCAATTTTCTGAATAATAAAATTATTCTCTTGTTTGTGGGTTATTTTCTAAGTCTTGGGCTGCACCCTCATCAAGTGGTATCATAGCAAGTTTTCTTGAGCGTGTGGATAGATCGTCGATCGTGAGGCAATTCGCACTAGGATTGTGGTTGTGGGTCGAGGTCAAGAAAGATTCCTCCAAGAGTGATAGTTGGTAGGCATGGTGGTGCTAGAGGTGGTCGAGGTAGCATAAATGTTGGTGGAAGAGATGCACTGGCAGCCCTCCAAAGACAGATTGATGCATTACAAGAGCAGTTGAGAAGAGGGTTAAACCTGAGGGAGGAAAGTGAGGATGAAGGAGAAGAAGAAGGTTCAAATGTAGAAGAGGAAGAAGAAGCAATTGATTCAAGACCAAATGTGGCTAATAA
>VDFB02325169.1:0-38549 GCA_007258455.2 Sequoia sempervirens | reverse complement strand
TTTTCCTCTATCTCCAGGGGGTGGATTGGTCTTATTCTGTGTCTGACTTTGTGTGTTCACAGACTGAAAACTGGAAGTCTGGCTGACATGCTCACCAGAAGGCTTGTCCAATGTCTTTGAATTTGCATCATAAGTACCTAAGACGAATTTCCTAATTGTAGGAAATCTTAACAACTCAAATGCAGAAAGGTTTACCTTTAGTTTCTTAAATTCCTCTGCAACATATGAGGCCATCTACTCCTCACTCATATCAGTAGAGACTTCTTTGGACAGTCCCTCTGCCTTATCCTTGCTCACTTGAACAGTCCTTTCTCTCTGAGGTTCTGCTTGAGCTTGTCTATCCTTCGAAAGGTACTGCTTAGAAACATGTGGATAAGACAGATTGTTGCTAGCATTAGGATCTAGAGGGGTACTGAAGTTGTTGGGAGGAATGGAGGTGGTGAACGGTCCTCCAGGCTGTGGGCATCTGTGAGGCATATACCTCAATCCCTGTCTCTGAAACATCTGAACTTCTTCAATATAATCCTCTTCTTGATCGAGAGGTCCATTATCATTCACCGTATCTTCATTAAACAACCGAGCTACTTCGTCCCCATTACAAATCTGGTCTGTTTCATGTTCCTGGGAATCGGGCTCTTCTGGTACATTTTCCTTGCTGGCTGGAAAAGGAGCATGGTTTAATACCAGCACAGGAGAATCATAGGAGTTAGAGGGAACAATCTCTTGTGCATTCACATTGTTCTCTACCTCATACTGAAAGATAGAAGCAGCAGTTTGGAATTCCGGACATTCCAATTCTGAATGCTGGCTTGTCTTATGGAGTCTGGACCACCCTGATAAGGCCGCTTCTGCCAGATATACTCCAGTAGGAGGCTTATCTTGACTAAATGGTTGGTTTGCAGACTGATTAACAATCTGATTAGCCGGCTGATCCAATGGGGTAGGAACTCCCCCATTATTGGGCCCTGTATTCCAAGTTCTGTTATGTCCTTGTGGTGACTTTTTATCAAATCCTGACCCACTTCCTTGGCCTCTGTCAAAATTCTGCCTCCTTTCATTATTGAAACCTCTGTCATTGTTGTAACCCCTATCCTGGTTATATCCCCTATCATTGTAGAACCCTCTGTCATTACGCTGTCCCCTGTCGAAGTTATGTCCTTGTGAGAACTCCCTGTTCTGATTAGATTGCATTCCCTTCTAAGCAGCTTGCAACTGACTATTCTGATTTCTCAGGTAAGTCACTTCCAGATTTAACTTCTTGATTTGTTCGGCCATTTCATCAATCCTCTCCCTATTAGGATCTTGGTAAGGGATCTGGTTCGAGTTACTCTGAGGGGGAATAGGCATTGTGGCGGATCCCAAAGACTGGTGCAACACCTTAGAATTCTGCAGATAAGCAGGGAAGCTATTCTGCTGTGGCTGATACATGGGTTGGTTCACTTGTTGTTGAGGGAAGTTTGTCATAGGAGAGATTTGGTTCATGGGATGACCAGGGTGTGGTACTATGGGTAATTGGGGAACTGGGTTCATAATTGGGGTATGATTGGTGAGGGCCTGATTTACTGCCTGAATCTGGTTAGGATGTGCAGCTGGTCCCAGAGAAGGCAATGGCCCAATCAAGTGTTGCCTCAGATCCGTACTGAGCTTGACAGCCTCTGTATAAGCATCAGTCAGGGTGCCCGGAGGGTTGGGTCTCCATTTCAAAAAGGTTGCGGTTAGGCTATCCAGAGCTTCATAATACACTCCCAGGGCAGTACCATCGTCCAAAACATATGGGTCTTGTAATCTGGTGAATGCACGGTGAAACCTATTATTGAAACTGGCTATGGGTTCGTTAACCTCTCTCTTAACCTTGATGAACTGCAGGTATAACTCATTGGCACTGATGGGAATCCGGAACTTCTGTAAAAAGGCCTTCTCAAGGTCATTCCAATTAAGAATTGAACCGGCAGGGAGATGGTTATACCAATAAAAGGCTTCTTCTCCCAGTGAATAAGGGAACAACCTACAAGCAACATCCTCATGAACTATCCCCCTGTCCTTAAGGCAAGTCTGGAAAATTCTCAGATGCTCTTCAGCAGTCCTGTTTGGGTCGTTAGCATGGAATTTTGAACAGAAGTGTTCAGGGTTCTTGGGCATAACATTGTAGGCTTGAAAGAACAAAGGTGATGGATTGTTGGCAAGGAAAGCCATTGGTAAGAGCGGGGGTGGAGGTGGTGGTAGGTTATTGACCTGCTGAGGCTACTGAATGGGAATGGCCTCAGGGATGGGTATGGCCTCAACTTCAGGATGTGAGGATATGGACGATGTGGGTGAAGGGATGGGTGATGATGATTCTCCCCTTACTCTGGTCCTCCTTGACCTATTGGGGAACTGGAACTCTTCTAAATCCTCCTCTTCTGTGGTGGATCTGGTATTTTTCCTATATCTCTCTAGAGAGATGGCATTCAAGAAATGATCCAGTGTGCTCATTCAGGCCCTCCTTCTAGCGCCAATCTGTTGATGGTGTTTTCTGTACAGCAACAACTCAGACAAAATGCAATATTCTATCTCTCTTGAAAGGTTATTCTCAACAATAAATTACTAAAAATTACCCCAAGGTCTCTCGGGTGTTAGGTCATAACAATGCATAAAATAACTCAGATAAAATGTGAAATTGCTGGTAATCACAATCAGACCTTACTACAAGCAAACTGTACCTTTTCAATTTATCAAATCTGAAAATATGATGATCTTAAAATCCTAGATCTAACCGAATAACAAAGAAATCGCAAAAGATAGGGGTGCAAGGAAGTAATAAAATATGAACTACTACAAGGACAA
Organism: Sequoia sempervirens; assembly: GCA_007258455.2. Taxonomy (NCBI): domain Eukaryota; kingdom Viridiplantae; phylum Streptophyta; class Pinopsida; order Cupressales; family Cupressaceae; genus Sequoia; species Sequoia sempervirens. Next base: position 35,726 of record VDFB02325169.1, on the reverse strand, counting down.
GCAATGCAAATGACATATATCTGGAATGCACCTATCTCGAATAACCAATTCCTGTTCGACCCCCAAGGCAATCTTACAAGAACAGTGCAATCTTATGAGGAATACAAATCTTCAAATCATAGACTTGCATCTACAACCGAACTTAAGCACATTTGAATATACGGTCCAGGTTGACTTTACCAGCCTACTACAATCAGATAGTTACTGGGAGTATAGACCAGAGATAGCTACAAACATTCCAAATATGAGATCACAAACATCATTTATCCAACCAAACTAATTTATTTCTGAATATTAAACCCTAGATCTTCAAGCAATTTAAAAGATAGAACAAAGGAACTATGCAAGATGAGATAACACAAAGGATTTCACCAGGAATAACCACAATGTCTTCAATTGTATTAATCACCAGAAAATGTTGCAACAATTCAACTGTTCTGAATATAGTGTTTGCTTCAAGAAACTTCAAATACTCTAACTATAGCTCTTGCTCTATTACTGTCTTGCTATGTCTATAACCAATGTCTAACCCTTACAATGAGGCAAGAATGCCTATTTATCATATTTCCCCCCAAAACATGTCGGCCCAGCCAAACATTTTACAAAATAGTCAAAACCGCCAAAACAGGTCGACCAAGGAAACAAACTAAGGCACACATTTAATGCCATCATCCAAGTCGGCCAAGGCACAGTCCCCAAGGAAGTCCAGTCCAATGCATGCCCTATAATAATAGGGAAGCACAAATCTTGAAAAGAGCATTAACTGCTACTCCCTTTGTCTTTCCTCTACGCTGGTGACCCTTGGACCTTCGAGAATATCCCATCCAGCTCAGCAATAGGTGGCAATGGCAAAACCCTGAGTCGGCATTTAATTGAATCAATTCCTTCATTGGACCGCTCAACAGTTTTCTTCCAGTCCCTCCCGCTGGCCATGTACCTGTCTATCACTGCCAAGTATGTAGCTGCATCATCAAGCAAATGGGAGGTGACAGTTCCATCAGATTCCGGGGCATAAACCTCATGCCACCATTCTTTCAGTTGATCCAAGCTCAAATATTTGGGAGCTATTTTCTTCCTCCCTGTCATCACCTCAAAGAAGGCAATGCAACCATCATAGATTGCAGTGAGGTCAGCATCAATTGATTTCCTTCATTTTTGTATCTTTTTCAGGCCTCCCTGCCAGATCTGCAATGCCTCGAACCACTCCCATGGTTCATCCAATCTAGCAGAAGGAAGGATTCCATCTTTGCCCAACTGATCCTTGCCATATCCTAGAATAGTCCTTGAATTCTACAGCAGGAGGTCTATGTCATTCTTATCCTGAGACAAGATGCTCTCTAACAGCTCCTTTTCCTGGACTGCATCCTTGCCCATAGACAGGATCTCTTTGATAGCTTCATCCCCTTGTGTTTGGACACCCATTAACCGGTCTGTGGTAGCCTGAGCGGAGGCCTTCATTTTTTCAATTCCGGAAATTGTTTCCTTAGGCAGAAATCCCAGAGTAGTAGAGGAGGAAGGATGGAGAGACTGTAGAGGCTTCATTACCTCCTCCAGACATTTCCTCAATCTTTCATTTTCTCTTTTCAGCTCTCGTTTTGATTGGGTCTCCTTCTTTAGTCTGTCAACAATTATAGCACTCGACCCTTCAAATTCCTCAATATCCTGCTCCAGGGAGGCCAGCCCAAGGTTAATAGTTTGAATATTGTAATCCTGGCATGTTACCTCATCTCTTGTTTTATCTGCAGCAGGGGTGGCGATGTGAACTACCCGGTTATGCACCTCCCTTTCCACCCAGGAAATCACCCTTGCAACCCTCTTCTTCTTCCCTTTGCCGATCTGAGATAACATTTCATCCCAGTCTAGAGGAGTGTCTTCAACAATCACCTGTTTCTTCTTTGCAAGTTCTCTCTCTCTAGCCAGTCCGGGGCTACAGGGTCAGTCTGGATTCCTTCTGTATGAGTTTCTCCCAGATCTTCTGTCACTTTCTCCCCTTCTGCGGCTGCCACCTCGACCTCCTCCTCAGCCGTGGCTTTGTCATCTTCTTTCTTTGGACTCTGCTTGCCTTGATCGGCCTCCTCAAGTCCCAATTCTGGAAGCACCGGTGATGGAGTCCTAGCAGGGATGCTTTCCTCTGGTTCTGGTGATCTGTGGTCCTTATCACTCTCTGAAGAATCTTTGTATTGTACCAGGGGAGAAGTGTGCCTTTCTTCCGTTTCCACCTCGAGCTCGGCAGCCCCACTGAACAATGTTCCTTCTTTGAACGGTTCTGCTTCCCCGCTAATTTCCTGTTCATCCGGATTCTCCGGTTCTGGTATGCTCTGTGGAGGAGAAACAGGCTTATCTTGCTCTTCAACTGGTAATGCTGGCGGGGAGTCCTTTGGCTATGCAACATCCTTGGGAGAAGGGGTTCTTGATTTACGGGTATATACTTTAGTCTTTTCCCCTCCGGAGCTCTCTACATCAACAATTGGAGGTTCATCCTCCGAAGTGGCCTGATCCTTCTTCTTTGCCACCCTTGCAGTTCTAGCTTTCTTAGGCGGCGGAGGGGCATCCTCCTCTTCAGCTTTCTCTGCTTCTTCCTCATCCGAGGACTTGTTGATTGTCAGAGTCTTCCACCTGCGCTTGCCAATTGGTTTCCTCTTCGTTGCAGGTTCAGTTCCCTTAGGACCTCTGACTTTAATCTTGAATGGCGAGGTTTTAGCCGTTTTCCCTTTGGGGTCCTCCTCCTCCCCAGATTCTTCAGAAGTGGACATGGGGTTGAGATTCCCCATCAAATCGAAGGTACAGGGCACATTGGCATTCTCCAATACCCAGACTTTATGCTTAATCCAAGAAAAGGTGAATCTCAACACAGGAGTCATCAAGTCCTCCAACTCTGTCACCTCAGGCTCACTCCAATCAATGTCTGCAACTGACCTGTCCTTTATGGGCTCGTAAACATGGTCTTGAACCAATTTTCCGTCATCATCCAGCTGATCCAGGATCAGCTTCACATTATATTGTCTAATTGCCTCCACAGGCAGCCGGGAATACCTCCTCTTCCTCGCATCAAGGTCATCCTTGATATTGACCCAGTAGTCTTCCAGGTCCTCCTTATGCCTAAATTCCTGGGTAGCCCTCTTCTGTGCCTCTCCATTTATGTCAAAGTTCATTCTCTTTGAATGGAAAGAGAATCCATAGGCTGCCAACTCCTCTCCTGCAGTGTGAGCTGATTGGATAGACATGCACATTTCCCCCACTCCAATCCCAAGGGGGAAGTCTCCTCCAAAACCAGTCTTATGCTTTTCCCTCTTCACCACTGCATCAAACTCACAAATTTGTCGTACAACCTCTAGCAGCACCAAATGGTCAGTAGGATACTGGGGTAACCTGTAGGGAGCAGCTGGTCATCCATCAATCCGGAGGTATGTGAAGGTAGGGAACTGGATAAACCATGCTCCGTAATTCTTGATCAGCCCCTTAGCCCCATCGGATAATCTGATGTGCTCTGCATTTTGAAGTGTCCGGGTAATGTGCATTGTGAATGCATCATTGGCCCTCCTGTAATCTTTATGTCCCAAATGCAGCTCCGGATAGACTTCATAGATGATATCCTACCCAATAGTTCCCATCGGAGTCAGTCCTTTGTAGGGATAGGAGATGGCCAACACATACATGATGTAGGAGGACATGGTGAACTTCTTTGCCTCCAGGACATTTCTCAGTTGTTTGTCTATCTCTGCACTAATGAGTCCTGCCCAGTGATAATTTGTCCCCTGACTCATCTTGGTGATCACGTGGACCATCCAATTCTCCAATACTCCGGCAGTTCTCAATCCGGCCACCCTGCTCAACAGTGTGATGGCATCATAGATATCCGGCCTGAATTTCACCCTGTGCAACTGTTTAGGCAATTTGGAATGGTGAGATTTTGGCTTCTCCAGCCATGAGTTGATGATCTGCTGAGCCTTAACTGGCTCATTCTCATAGTATGTTCGGGCAGTGTCAATGTTTAAAGCACAGACCGAGGGGAGATCGAGCATGCTGAAGGCCCGGGCAATGGAGGCCGGACTGAGTTTGCCAAGACTCATCCTCAGCAATAATTCACCATCCGTGTATCAAAAGCCGCATTGTCGGGGCAAGCATTCAAAGAATCAATTCAGAGCCAGTCCTACTGAGGGGTCCCGCCATGCACCAATCCAGTTCATTCCTGCTAAGGTCAACGTCCTCGCCCATTCTTTAGTTTGAACTCCTCATATCGCTGCACCGACGCTTGGGCATCGCATACAGCCCGCCACGAAGATATCTTACTTTTCAGTGGACCTCGGCTCTTTCATGCTCCATTCCAACCGCTCTTAGGAAACGCATGCCCCACCACCTTTTGTATTCCCAAAGAAGAAATTTCGCTTTTGATTCTGGCCATACATTCGCTGTGGGCTTTTGAATTATCATTAGAATCCAATTATTGAGCTCATATCAATCCAAAGGGTTAGCACAAATCACATAAATCCATTAAAATCTATTGCTAACTGCTAATCCTTCGAGATCCAGAGAAATCAGACAATCCGAGAAAATTGTGTAAACCGGGAAAATACCGTCGGGGCAGAATTTCAGAGAAATCCCACTGCATTCGGATTCTCGCTACTTAAAGCATCAATATTAGTCAATAAATCATTAATGTACGGAAAATCAAAGGACATCGGGCTAAATGCATTTATTAGCACGCTAAATAAAACATTGTATACTCATTCCACAATCCTATCATCGAAAATATCAAAAGAACGAGCTAGACAGAAACTGTAATCCATGGACGGATTCTTCGCTTTATTAACATAAAACATGGGAATTAAACCCACCGCTTATCAAGCCCAAATCAAAAACGAGCAAAATAAATTCACCTAAAACCCGGTAAAATGGCAAAAATGTGCAATTTCAAGACTCAATCTAATTTCATGGATCTCCACTACTCCTCGAGCCCAAACAACCCCAAACGAGTAAATAATAATCCTCAAGTATGCAAAGGATTCCAACTCTCAAAAGCCCTCAAAGGATGGATCCCCATGTTAAAATAATGGTGCCCTAAATCGAATGACCAACTCTCCGCCATTAAAACCAGAGCAAGCTTTAGGGCTCAAAATATCAGTTCAGGATTTACCTAAAAGCCCTCCAATCTTAACCGGATGGGAAGCCAACATGACACGGGACAAAAGTCACTCAAGCATAAAATAAAATCATCGTTCTGAGCCGAACACCAAGGGAAACCCTAATTTCGCATGATAACACATTTCGCGCCCGAAACAAACAAGCAATCCGACCCAAAATGCCACCTAAAGGATAAATATGCAATCCAACGGACAAATGGAGCTCACAGGGCATGGATAATGGGGTTCCATAATAAAAACGGGATGGACCCCGACTCTATAAATACAAAATCAAAATCAAATCAAGGGCCGACCCAAATTTAACAATACCTAGTGCAAGAAAACCCCAAATCATCTTGTAAGCAAACGGAAGGGCAATGGATACATACCATGGATCAAGGCGGACGAAATTCGAGCTTAAAAAGTTGACCACGCAACGAACACGCTCAGGAGGTAAAAATACCAGCACTAGCACTCAAGAAATCCTCACGCAAACAAAGCAGGATCAATCCCTCAAAGCTCAAATGAAAATCTCAATCGCCAGAGCAGTCAACAAGGAAGCAATGGAGTTAGAATGAATCAGAAAATGCCCTAAATTCGACCTTTTTTTATACCCATCTCGGGGAGCAAAGGTACTCAGCCATTAATGTAAGGCTGATAAGACATTTTCCGGCTAAGTCCTAAACCTGTTCAAGCCGAATTTTAGAAAATCCCACGCGCTGAAACACAGATTTTCAAGCAAAGTAAAACTGAAGTCAGAAAACATCTGGATTTTGATTTAATCCAAGAAAACTTTGTATAGGGACCTGAATCCCAAGTCAAAGCGTAAACCCTGGTTCTGAGAATCCCGCTAAATCCATATGAACCGTATCGGGAAGAATCCGCCAGAGGTGGAAAATCCTGAATCCAGGTGAAAATCCAGACTTGGCCCAAAATGCAATTCCAATCAATGCCAACCTCAAGGAAGGGTCCAAGCAAGCAAGACCAACATGTCGAGACCCCAAAATGATAGATCCAATAAAATCAAAGGTCAAAGACACCAAAAAGAGGGTCCCTCACTCCATAGCGGTGTGCAAACTCCACACTCCTCCTTAAGTACAAATTAGGGAGAAGATGAAAACCTAATTAAGAATTTAAAAAATGGTTCTTAGATACAAGGCTTGATGAATTACCCATGTAGAAACAAATAAATCTCTCATAATCAAAGAAAAGGAGAAAACCTCATGGGAAAAAATCCTCTACAAAAGAGAAAATGAATAATGTGTACATGTGACAAAAAAATTGAGGCCTCAACATGTCCCCCAAAGTACTTCTTTGGTCACAATTACAATAAAGATCTCTCCCATAGGAGAGAAAATGAGATACAAGGAATGCTCCCCACAAGGAAGGAACTCCTATACCAAAATTGAATGCTTAAAGAAGAATACTGATGATGACCAAAATCAGAAAACAATGTTCCTCCCCTTTGAAAGAAACAAATCCATTGACAAATGTAGAAGAATATTCTTGAAAATATATGGGAGAAAATGTCTCATGATGTGTACCTAAAAAAATTTCTCAAGCGACCACATGTTTGAATCAAAAGATGTCATATCAAATGAAGCAAATCTAATCAATATGATTATCCTTGTAGAACAACCACCAAAGGAAATGATGAAGCAATAAAAATTGGGTTGTATCAATCATCAAAGAGGAAGTAAATATTCTCAATCATGTCTGCAATATATACAATGTGTGAGGCAAAAAATAAATCTACAATATCTAGCAAAAACTCATCCCACAAAGATGAAATTGAATGATAAGTAACATCCCATTGAACTAAACTGATCTCTGAAGATGCAAGAAGTGGAGGTGAAATATTTGCAGAAGGCTCATGAACTAAGGTGGATGGAAGTACACATAGGTTCAAGTGACCATAATTCTCCTCAAATATGTGATTCACTCTAGATATATGAGAGTGTAAACCGATCAATAATACTAGAAGATCATTAGGATAAAAGTGTGAGAAGTAATACAATAGAGATGTATTATCAACTATCCCAATTGTAATAATTTCTCTACTTATCATTTCTTTGATAAGAAATGAATCAAGTGTGAAATAAAAAAAATTTCCTTTCCCCATTATGTGCAATATGATAGATGGAAAGGAGATTGTAGGATAGTGAAGGAACACAAAGTACATAATGAAATATGTCATCATCAATATCAATATATCATTTTTCAAAATCAATCATATAAGTGTTGTTCCCCATCACTACGTGTGGTGAAGTACAAGGCTCATATAAATAGAACATACCTAAAGATGAAGCCATGTGATGTGAGCCTCCTAAATCAAGAAGTCATCAACTTAACTAGACATTTATTGAATGCAAAAAGTGCATGACCCTTCATCTTGTATTCTCTACCTACTAGGCTAGCTTATCTTGATTTTGTAGGTGATGATATGGAAGAAGAGGATGTGCCATATGACATAGATGAAGGTAGTAAAATATTATTGTTCTATAAAAGGTGTTTCAACTCATCAATCTATTTTTCATAACATTGATGCTCATCATGTCCTGAACTTTTTTAATAAGAACAATTCAATCTCTCCTTCTTAGATGATTCCCCCTTAGAAGAGTATGATTCAAAGGTATCCTATGAATTTTATTCCTTTTATTTCTCATTTTTCTTTGAATCCTTGTGTTTCTATTTATTACCTTTGCTATTTGAAGCATTCTGGTCTTTTGTACCTTGTGTTGCAATAAGATATTATGGTTTGGAATATTTCAATGTGGCCATATTATTGATTTTTATTGTGCAATAGTGAGTGATGTAGAAAAATAATCTATTGAAGGCATATGAAATAGTAATAAGTGCATCACTAGTAGTATAGAAGGTAGAAACAAATACTAAATAATCAGGACCACTTTTGGAAAGGATGGAAATAAGATCAATTGAGTCTTGTTTCTCAATACTACACTATGTCAATTGCAATCAGAGAGACTTGATTTTGGTGAAGAAGTCCTGGATGTCGTCAAAATTAGTAGGATTCAAACTAATAAGTTCATTCTCCAACTAAAATCCTATCAAAGTATCATGCTCCCCAAACAAGGACTCCAATTGAGTTCATAGTTGATTGTGTGTAGTTTAGAATCAATGTGAAAGAGAAGATCAAGAGAGATGAACATGCATGATGTCCCAAAAGCTTCATAAAATTTATTAAATCATTTTCTCTTCTCTATGACTTTTTTTGGTTCAAATTATGTACCAATGGTCACTCTATACAACCCTTTTTTTTAGATGGATATCTATTTTTTTCAACCCATAGTATTTGTATGGAGTGATTGGAAACATGTGGGTTGGATCCACAATTTCTTTGCATGGTTTTTGAGGGGTAATTATATTTCTTGGGCACAATTTTTGGGGAATTGTAATTTTTGCCCACTCATAATAATTATATGGAGTGAGAAAATGACTACACTGTTCATTTGAAGTCTCTACATGATTCTATTGTTTTGAATATCATCTAGATCATGTTAAAATTTTGATAGATAAGAATTAGAACTATTGAGAGTAGAACAAAAAAAACAAAAAAAATTCATAGATTCCATATTAAGCACTTTTTTATTGAATTTTTTTACAATAATCATATTTTTGAGATCTTCTTTAATGACAATAGTATTGAAAACTTGGGATTCATATTTTTCTTGAAAATTAGAGTTGATAGATGAAAACTATTTATAATTTATTTTTGTAGTTAATCACAATCTTGCAAGAGTTTAGTTTTCTCTAATATAGTTTTTATAATAAACAATGTCTTCCACTCGATACTCCTCAACCATAAATTAGATAGATTCTCATTAGCATTTGAAAACACTTATTTAGTGACCAATGTATCAACATTAGTTTTAGCCATCTCTTTAAAGTTCTTAACAATTTTGACCCATATAGATTCTTCTCTTTTGGCCTTTGTTATTTCTTGATTGACTTCTTTATTGGCATCAACTTTATCATATATTTTTTACCCTCCATAATAAATCTTGACCCATATGATATAATATGTTTAGCCCATTTTTCCATTATCTTACCATAAGATTGATATTTTCATACCTTCTCAATATCATATTTATAAATACTACATTTTGGGTCAAAATTAGAAGTTACTATAGCATCTAATGATTGGCTTGAAATATCCATGAAATATTTAAGATAAGAGATCAAAAATCACTTCTTGTTTCAACTGATATTTAGTATGTTTCCATTTTTAGCCATTTCTACCAATTTGATAATTGAAACTTGGAAGTTATGAATATCTCCATGTGAAGGATCAAGGTTTACTTTGGTAATATCAAAATCTACTTCTTTTTTCTCATGAATGATCTTTTCTACAGTTGACTTAGCTACTTCCATGAACATATTCCTAAATGTAGGGTCTATCATAAATCTAGATGTGGTCTTAGCCTTTTTGAGTTTGGGATATTTTTGGAACAATCTAGCAATATTATCAAATTGGGGAGCAACCAATTGTGTAACTTTCCTCTTCTTCAACAAATTTTTCTACAACTAGGTGGGAGAAGGAATAGATGAAGGGTTTGTAACCTTTAAGTTCAATGGAGGAGGCATTATAGGTGAAGTAATGATATTATCAAATATTACTTAATCTAGCAAAGGAGGAGTGGGATTTGGTGTGTTGGGAGGTGCTTGTGAGGATAACAAAGAAGAAATCGGTGATGAATGAGATGAAGGAGAAAGAGGAGTACTAACTTGAGAAGGGGAAGAAAGGAATATATATTGAATCTTCCTTTTCATGTTCTTCTTGAATGGTATCAAGTGTTTTCCTCTTCACTTCTAATATCTTTAATTTATCCTTTGTATTTCCTCTACATGAAATTTTAAGAACCTTCTTCTTTACATGATCTTCATTGTCATCTCCTCTTTTACTAATTTTCTAAGAGTTACTTGAGGGTGAAGTATGAGAAGAAGGTTTTCTTTTTTCCTTTTTTTCTTTGAAAAAATATTTCTTAAATTTTTTTTTATGACTCTTCTATAGATTTTATTTTCACCCATTCTTTTTATCTTCATAGAACATGTTTTATCCTTTCAAAATAAACATGGTCAATCAAACCTTACCCATATTCTTCAATTCTTTGGACATTTCCAATTTAGCCTAAAATATATAATTTTCTAAAGAGTAAAGATCATGTTTCTCTTCCTAACTTCATAGTCATCTTCACAATCTTCCCTATAATCCTCTTTATCAAGATAATGATGATACCTAAGCCAGGGACATAAATTATCCTCTAATAAAATTTTCCACTATCAAAATGAAATATCATAGTGTGAATATACATTGTGAATTTCATTAATAATTTATCAATATTTTATGCATATAAGAAAGGATTGCATCTATAATGAGACTAAAGACAAAAACCTAGGACATTACCCGATTGAGCAATTTATTTTAAAAGAACATTAATGATGAAGATACGAAAAAATGTCACATTGAAAAACAATGAAATAAAAAGCAAATAACAACATGAACACCATCACCATTACTATAAGTAAGGTGGCACTAGTGGAAGATTACCAATCATGGGATGAATTCATCATGATGAACTTACAAGAAAGTGGAATGACACCCAAAGGATGATCAAATACTAACCCATGATCATGCTCTCTTGTGAATACAACAAAAGGGTGGGATGATGGAATCATCAAAATAAAATCCACACCAAATCATAATTTAAGACACTAGAAACACCAAAATAAAACTTTTAGAAGTGATAGAATGACTAGGAGATATCACATCTCAAATAAATAACATGATCATTGGTTTCCTAAGGAGTAAGATTGAGGTAACAATCACCTTGAAAATACACTCAACAATGAATTACACAACACCCAAACACAAGGGAACCTCCACAAGAGGTTGCCTTACCAAGAGGTGAAAACCATTCACCAATTGGAATAATAACAAGTTGCTTTCAAACAACAAAATAATTCCTAATGCAAAAGGTGTCATAAATCTCAAGGTATGGCACTTGTTGATGTAATAGAAATATGGAAAGACTTTTCAAAGCCAAGGGGGAAAAAAATTGTATAGAAAGTTTCCCCAAGAAATTATTGGAAGAATCCACTTTCTAATGAAATAGGGGACTGCAATATGTTAGAGGACTAGACCATCTATAAATGACACTAACATGATTCATTAGAGTCTAGAACATGGGGAGGAGTCTATAAATTGTGCTATAGTCCTATTTTTGCATTGTAATCTTGACCTCATGTTGTAGTCCTATCCAAATAATGAACGAATGACCATTTCTAGGTCTCATACCCAAGGACGATGCTTAGGACTCACAAAAACGAGATTACAACAAAGTGAAACACAACCCAAACTTAGGAGATGAACCATGCAAGAATCTAATGCTAAAATTAAATAATCTTTAACACGATAAATTTAATTTAATCCCAAATACAAGTATAGTATTATTTTATTTTACCAACATAAAAAAAATGATATAAGAGCATAAGAAATGACAATAACATTCAACATAAACATTAAAAAAAATGTATAAATAAAGATAGGTCCATCACCACTTATGTGGGAGGTTTACATTTCATCAAATAAAATATTACAATTACAAGATAGGACTCAAAGTCATGAATTTATATATTTTAAATTATATTACAAAAATTAGAAACTAAGATGAGTAGAGAACCTCCACTTGCATGCTAACCAAAAATCCTCCAAGAATTTTGATCCCTAACAATGGTTCCATGTTTCTTGACATTTTGGCACTCTTAGGTTCACCCCATTGTGCTAGGACATAGTCACTTGGGCACAAGCATGATACTCACACAAAACAAGGGATCATGTCTCACAAACACACCAAATCTATATGAATAGCCATTACAACATCTACATGGAATTAAATGAAACAAAGCATTATCATTGTATATACATGATAGAATAATAATCAACATAAAATGCATACAAGACAACAAGCATGATCAACATCAAATACATAATATGCCAACAAAATGTTCAACAAAACACAAAATAAGCATGTCCAAGGGGATATCATCACCAACAATAAACATGAGGGATAATCCACATCACATAGCATAACATGCCAACAATAAATATGTGCATAGGAGAAAATTTGCACCCCTTACACAAATTCCCCTTTCACACATCCTCACCTTAGAAAACCAAATCCGAAGGAAAAATTCCACATTAGCAAGTTTCCTTCCTTCCACTTGGCATCTGTCCTTTGTGTCATTAGGAGAATATTTGTTGGGGATGTGCACATAGCACACAAATGTCCATGCATTTTGCTTACATCCCTAAAAGATTCTTGCGTTTTAAGTTGGTAGAGGCATTGCACTTTTGATTGGAGTCAATTTGTAACGTCCCTGTTCGACCAGCTAACCCCAAAAATGGTAGATTCTTCTTTGTTCTCCTTCAAATTCATCCATTCTTCATTCAACTCATCTCTTTTTGCAACCTCTAGGCATTCAATCCATCCTTCTTTCACATTCTCAAGCACTTCCAACATTTTCAACACTCCATTACAATAACAATACTCTGTAAACTCTGTATATAAAGTGTGAAGCAAGCCATTGTAGCATGGGATTGAGTTTTTGTGAGACCTCCCTTCATCACGGTCAAGGTTGTGGTGATTTTTCAAGCCTTCTTTCTCCTCCATTTGCTAGTGAGCTCTTGATGAAGGTGGTAACGTTTCTCTCCTTTCCTTTGTGATTTGGATGAGTAGCTCTTTACTATTTTGTAGTGTTATTTGTGTTCCTTCCTTCTTTACTTATTTATCATATATTTCTCTCTCGTTGCTATCTGGTTGTTCATGGAGGTGGAAACACCAAAACGGGGGTCTAACTGAGGTAGGCCCCTATATAGCCCCAACAATTTTCCCCTTCCTTATTGTGTACAGGTGAAAGAGCATGTGGAGCTAGCTAGTGAATGTGCATTTTTGTGAGATTAACTTCATTACTTTGGCCTTTATCTACCTACTTTATCATCTTCGTTTGTATCTATCCTACCTTATTTATTTATTTTCTCATCGAAACCAACTAGCTAGGTCGATTAGTTATTTTTTGAGTAGTTTGTATTGTGTTCATTATTTTTTGACAATACAGACGCTAGTGTGCCACGCTGACGTCCCAAAACTATGCTTTCATCCTCTAACAGAGAGTTGTCTAAGGCACAGTACCAACTCCAAAAACTAGCTCACCTAGCCCAAACTAAAGTTCAATTCTATAGAGTAATTGAGGCACCTTATAGTCATCATTCTCGATCCCTATTCCCGAAACATCCCTTTAGAGTGAGGTAAGTTAGGGGATCCTTCCACTCTTGGCTCTCTGTGACAAAGGGCCTTGACGTGGTTGGTCCCCCTTTCTTACATTTTTGGTGAACCTAGCGTGAACCAACGTTTGCTCATTTGTTGGTGTTGAGGATTTTCCCTTGTACCTTGTGATTGTTGTGCCCCTGAGTGTTGTGAAGGTTTATGAGCATCATAACCTAGTCCACAACCTCTGGGTATATTGTTAGGAGAAGTTTACGACACCTTTTGATGGAGAGGATGAAGGTCATGTTATTGGTTTCTCTATTGTCCTTTTCATTGGATTCATCGTTGGTCTTGTTGCTTAAGAGTAGTTGTTGAGGGGTGAGGTATAGATCTCCAATGAGACTAACCACATCCCCACTCTTCCTGCATCTCCTACACTTTCCTTAGTAGAAAAGCATGATGTCATTCACATTCCTTCAGAATATATCTCCATCCTTAGCAAAGGAGTAGGTGACTTGGAGAATCACTTGGAAAAGGACCCAAAGATGGCTAGGGTCATTAGGGTTATCAACGAAATAAAGTATATGGTGGGAAAAGACCAAACATGCATAGAACTCTTAGCTAGTCTCTCTAGTCTGACTGAAGCACGTGCTCCTCTAAACAATCCTAACATTATACAAGGGGTCACTTTTGAGGACCATGAGAGATAGCTAGGAATGTCAATGCTTCCCAAGTCTATGTACATGGCTGAAACAGTCCCATTGATTAGCATCCCTTTGGCCTCCGAGGGATCTGGAACTATCAAGGAAAATAGAATACCCTTGCGTTTTAGTTTCACCCCTCTTGTCACCTCTAGTGGTGGAGGTTTTGGTAGATTGAGTGGTGGTGGCTTTGGTAGTGGAAGTGGCATTGGCAAAGGTGGCTTCGGTTGAGGCCATGGTGGTGGCTTCGAAAGTGGAGGTGGCTCCAATGGAGGCCCTGCTGGTGGCATTGGCTCTGGCAATGGTTCTGGCGGTGGTCACATCGGTGGTTCCAAAGGTGGCTCCAGTGGTGGTTCTGGAGGAGGTTCTACTAGAACTTTTTCATCCCAAGACTCTATTATGAATACTCTTCTTCAGAATATGGGTAAGACACAAATCCAACTAGCAAGTCTCTCCCAAGCCTCTACCTAGCCTATCTTTCAACCCTTTTTCCAACATAGCCTGTTATCGGTAGCAATTTTAAACACTCCCTTCCCCCAAGGAATGGAGATTCCCAAATTCAAAAAATATGGCGGTAAAGGGGACCCACGAACACGTGTCCACCTTTAAATCCCTATGTACAAACTTCTTCCATCACAATGCATTGATGGCAAAATTATTCCCTCGATCTCTCAAGGATACAACACTCGAATGGTACTCTTCCTCTCTTGATAATTCCATATTCTCATTTGATCAACTTTTAAATCAGTTCCTATGATAGTTCCAAGCTAACATCAGACTGAAGATGACCTTTTCGGATCTCGTTCGATGCAAACAAGGGGATAATGAAAATATTACTGATTTTATAGCATGATACCAAGCACTCTTTTCACAAATCTCGTATCTGTTGCCCAATTATGATGTGCAGCGGGTGTTCATAGGGAACTTGCAAAGACCTTGATAGACCTTGATAGGATAAATTTTCCCTTATGAAATACCCTTCTTTCACACATTTGTGTGCTGCATTACAAGAGTATCAACAAATGGTAGTTCAGTTTAGGGGATCCTCCTCATACTCCCATTCAAAAGGGAAGTCCATTGTATTGATCTTTGGAAAATGAAAGGTAGTTGTGAATGTAGTGTCCGCTATGAATGATAACGGCCTTAGACGCAACAAAAATTTCACAAAGTTAGCAGAATCTTATTCTTCCATCTTGTAGAAGTTGCTAAAGGATAAGATCATAACCTTAGAGAACCCCAAGTCTCTTAAAGAACCTTTCCCTAGTTGGTACAATTTGAATACCTTTTGTTAGTACCATCAAGTTAATGGAAATGATATTGAACGTTGTATTCACCTGAATCATGAGATACAGGACCACATTGAGGATGATACTATTCATCTTGATGGAAGTAAACAAAATACAAATAAATCAGTGGAAAAAGAAAATAGTGAGTTGCAGATATACATGGACCCATTTTCATCACACTCTGCCAACATGATTATCAATCCCTCTTATTCTACCACTCGGCCTGAAGTTTATGTTAACATGGTCACGATTACTCCTACCATGCAACCTACACCCAGCTCCCTAAACGTGACATTCACATCGCATGATTTACCCTTAAACAACAAACCCTCTCCCCTCTACATTCCTGCTCACCTCAATGACTACATTGTGACAGGGGTCTTAGTCAACCCTGTGAGATGAGTGAACGTCATTATAGAAGAGACATTGTGGCTTAATTCATTGCATAAAAAGGATATGAAGAAACATAATCTACCATCCATACGCATAATGGTCTTTTTCTAAAACCATACAGCTCGATAACTCTGTCCATCCTAGTAGGACTTGGGGCTATAGACATAGTCTTTGATGTTATTCCAGAGTAGAATCTATTCAGGATGAAGTTGGGCATACCTTGGCTAGCTTCCATGAATGGAATCACCTCTGTCATTCATAAATATTTGAAGTTCTCCCATGAAGATGTTGTGCATGTAGTGCATGACACTAAATACCAACCATTTTTGTCTCATGGAGGTTAGTTGTTGGATCATTTTTGGCCTACCTCAGTTGGTCCACTCCCTCCAAGAATGGGCCTACTTTACAAAAACTATGTGAAGTATAAGATTGGGGGAAAAGGAAAGCCAAAATTGACCCTTCCCATCATACAACGGTCAGTTTCCTCCCCTTCTCGAAAGGGAAAAGAGAAGCTACCCCATCCTCGGGATGGCTCTCCCACTCCTCTTTCTAGAGAAGAGTTTTTGATGAATATGCTTGGCTTTTATCCGCTAGGTCTGATGATACCTACTTGGCATAAGCCTAAGATCAGGATATAGAACATCCCTACTAAGCCACCTGGACCTTGGTACTACTTGTATGGCAAGAGAAAAGGTCCTCGTGGAGAAGCCTCTATGTCCCAGCCTTTTTTGGCCTCCTACCACTCCTGCTCCCAAAGCAGTAAATGGGAAGAGGCCTGCTACCAATGCATTGGAGCTGACTCCCCTTGTCATTTCTCGATCTCTTCCTCCTGCTTCCATTCAGGAGCCTATCCCACCTCTGGAAATAGTTGAAGTGGACACTGTCATGGCTAAGTAGAAGCCTCCAATCTCTAGCTCAAAGAGCCGCAGAAACTGCCTTGCACATGAGCACAAGCATCGGTGAAATTCTCTCATGGTTGAGTAGGCTGCTTTGCAAAAGAAGGAAGAGTCAACCACCCCTGTCACAGGGTCTCCTAATGCATCCTCCTCTCTCCTCCCTGCTTCTTCTGTTCAATCTAGTTCAGTCTCGCTTTAGACTTCTATTGTGAGTACAAATGTGCCTAACCAAAAAAAGGTGGAGGTGTTCATCACTCCTTTGGTGGATCCTCCCTTGTTGATGTCCCGTTCGGAATTCCCTCCTTTCTTGAAACCTGTAGATATTCCAAACACTTCAGTAGTATTTGTTGCAGTTTTCTCCTCCTCCTCTTCCTCTACACCTCTTGCCTCATCTATGGGGAGTTTATATCCATCGACGAAGCAAAAGATGGAGGATGGCCCTTCCAACAATGGAGGGCATAAGAGGAGCCCATTTTCTTTGAAGGGTGGTCCTACACTGGCTTGTTCCATCCTAGTAAGAAAACTAGCCTTAGCTTCTCCTAGGTTCATCACTGCTCTCAAGTCACTTGGTGAGCCTAGCGATGAACCTCAGGCACAACCCTCTCTGTCCATTGAGGTACGACATAGAACTCGAACAAAGTGCATTTTTAACTATTTGGATGAACTTTTGGCTTTGTCAACAATTTTCACAAAATTGTTGACCATAGCTCAACAAGAGCCGAGTGGAGGAGACCTTGTGGGGCCTTCTTCCTTATCCCTTGTTATGGGAGGGTTGGAAGCTTCTCCCCTTAATATTCCACCACTACAGGCTTGTCCTCCTTCCCCTTATGATGATCTAGAGTGGGAATGTGTGTGTTTGTCGTGATGTGTTCCCCCTGTGATCATGCTATGTGTTCCTGGATGACCCTTGTCACTCTTTTTGGTGCTTGGATATATGCGTGGATTTTGTGTTGTAAACCTTCTTCTATTTGTATCATCATTATTCCTCTATTATGTGTTTTGATTTTTGATAAATTGGGGATGATGCAAAGCATTGGGGCCATTTAGGCTTCCCTTTCATGTTGACCCAATTTTTTATTTTTTACTTTGTCTTCTTGTGCATTATTCACATAGTCTAATATAGTAGGGGGTTGATGACAGTTCATTTATATAATACTATTATTATACTTATATATATTTATGAGCAGCTCTAACCACAAAATGTTAGATCACCCTTGTGCCCTTTGTTTGTGATCATCTCGTTTTCACTCTTTTCTTATCTTTCTCTCTTCTTTGCTTGAGTTTTCCCTTTCATGTGTGACAACACCATTACTTTCATTTTTAGAAAATGTATTCATTACCAATGAATCTTTTCTCGAGAATCTTTACAAAAAATTTCAAAGAATCACATTCTCGACTTGGACCCTTAATGAAACGTGTTTCCTTCATCATGGGTTCGCAAAGAAATAACTTGAGAATTTTCCTTTGAGGAGGAAGTAGCTTTGACCTTCCCCTTGTGAGGGGACATCTTCTTCCTTTTGAATTCCTTGATTAAGTGAACATCTTTCAAAAGGATTCCTTGGTGTTGAATCGATTTGAGAAAACACATCTCTTCTGCACTTTCAAACAACACATCCCTTGAGTGGACCCCTTTCTTCACACTGGGTTCCCAAGGGACCCCTTTAAAAAATTTCCAACTTGTTGAAATGCGTGACTATTCACTTTCTTGCATGTGTGGCCACTTTTAGACATGTTCTATCTACAAGTATACATGTCGCTTTGCAGGTACGCCTGTAAAGCCACTTTCCGACTTTGTAGAGTCCCCTTTTTTGGGTTTCCTCCATGTGAGATATCTTGGAGGACACCTTCCTTGCAGGTTTGTGGGCCTGTAAGGTGCTTCCTCTGAGCTTCCTCTATGTGAAAGATCTTGGGGGTCACTCCCTTGCAATTCTGCGGGTTTGTAAGGTACTTTTTCTAGGGTTTCCTTCATGTGAGAGATCTTGGAGGACACCTTCCCTACAGGTTTGCGGGCCTGTAGGGAACTTTTTCTAGGTTTCCTTCATGTGAGATATCTTGGGGGACACCTTCCCTATAGGTCTACGAACCTGTAGGGTTCTTTTTCTTTGGGTTTCCTTCATGTGAGAGATCTTGGAGGACACCTTCCCTGCAGGTCTGTGAGCTTGTAGGGTACTTTTTCTTAGGGATTCCTTCATGTGAGAGATATTGGGGGTCACCTCCTTGTGGGCATGTAGTCCTGTAAGGTGCTTTCATTCTAAAGCTTCATAGTTCTGTGGGGCTATGGAGTCCTTTGCCTACCCTGAACTTTCGAGCTCACCAAATTGTTGTCTGCTTACTCAATAGTTCATGTATAAATTTCTAACCCTACTAAATCTTTGATCTACTTTACTAAAGCACTCATTAGTATTCATGCTTGCTAAAGTGGGGGAAAAATGTATAGGAATGAATTTGTACCCCTTACACAAACTCCCCTTTCACACATCCTCACCTTAGAAAACCAAATTTGAAGGTGAAATTCCACGTTAGCAAGTTACCTTCCTTCCACTTAGCACCTGTCCTTTGTGTCAATAGGAGAATATTTTTCAGGGATGTGCACGTGATGTGTAGACATCCACATGGAGCAGTTACATCCCTGACAGATTCTTGCATCTGAAGTTGGAAAAGGCATTACACTTTTGATTGGAGTCAATTTGTAACATCCCTCTTTGACCAACTAACCCCAAAAATAGTAGATTCTTCCTTCTTCTCCTTCAAATTCATCCATTCTTCATTCCACCCATCTCTTTTTGCAACCTCTAAGCATTCAATCCATCCTTCCTTTACATTCTCAAGTACTTCCAACATTTTCAACACTCCATTGCAGCAACAATACTCCATCAACTTCGTAAAGCAAGTGTGAAGCAAGCCATTATGACTTGGGCTTGAGGTTTTGTGAGACCTCCCTTAATCCTGGTGAAGGTGTTGGTGATTGTTCAAGCCTTCTTTCTCCTCCATTGGCTAGTGAGCTCTTGGTGGAGGTGGTAACGTTTCACTCCTCTCCTTTGTGATTTGGAATTGTAGCTCTTTACTATTCTATAGTGTTATTTGCATTCCTTCCTTCTTTACTTCTTTATCGTATATTTCTCTCTTGTTTCTATTTTGATGTCCATGGAGGTGGAAACACCAAAATGGGAGTTTGACTGAGGCAGGCCCCTATACAACCCCAACAATTTTCCCCTTCCTTCTTATGTAGGTGAAAGAGCGTGTGGAGCTAGCTGGTGAATGTGAATTTTTGTGAGATTAACTTCATTACTTTGGCCTTTATCTACTTGCTTTATCATCTTCATTTGTATCTACCCTACCTTATTATTCTATTTTTCTTGTTGAAACCAACCAGTTAGTTTTTTATTAGTTCATACTGTGTTCACTATTTTCTGACCATACAGACGCTAGTGTGTTTGAGAGACACTAGCGCGTTGTGCTGACATCCCAAAACTATGTTGTTGTCCTTAGACAAAGAGTTTTCTAAGGCACATTACTAACTCCAAAAATCAGCTCACTTAGCCCAAACTAAAGTTTGGATTTGTAGAGTGGTTGAGGCACCTTATAATCCTCATCATTATTGATCCCTATTCTCAAAACATCCCTTTGGAGTGAGGTAAGTTAGGGAAACCTTCCGCTCTTGGCTCTCTGTAACTTGGGGCCTTGATGTGGCTAGTACCCCTCTCTTACAATATGTAACATAGATATAACATGTGCAATCATGATCTCACCCAACCATAACATGGCTAGAGATGGTTCTTATGTCTAATACTAAATCCAATGATATTAAGGACAAGAATACTAGGGGTAAGTCAAGGAGTTTCATCAAAATAGATCAAAGTGAAGGCTAAGTGGTATTGAGTATACATCTAGTCATACTGCAAGGGTACCCAATTGATAATATCCAATGACTCCTATGAAGAGCACTCAATTATATTGAGTGGGGGGGTGAGTCAGTATAAAAACAACCTTTTTTTCAAAACTTAATTAACCATAGCAATAGCACACATGCAAGATCTAGCAATTAAGAACATAAGATGAACACACGATTTACATGGAAACCCTTACGAGAAAAACCACAACAAAATATTTCTTATACGTAGTTCTTCTTGTAGGCACCGACCTACTTCTTTTACAAAACTTCTTTCATAGGCACCAACCCACTAGAGATAGCAATCCCCCCAACTGAACACCAACTCAACAAGAGGCATCGATCTCTTCTAATGTGAGGCACCGACCTCCCGATCTCCTTAGTTAGAAGGTACCAACCTCCAAATGAAAAATATAATAATTGATTTAAAACTTCTTAAATCTTCCCTAATTCACCACTAAAACATTTGACTGCAAAATCTGACGAAACTGTCCAACGAAATATGTATAATTTGATGTATCATCGGGTGCTTGTAAAATTTGATGTGTAATTTTCAATTTTTTGAAAGTTTATCCCCGACGTTCGTCAAAATTTCGATGAACCTAGGGTTCATCGAAATGTCGGCTATCATTTTCGTCGAATTTTTGACAAACATGAAAAATAGAAAAAAATCAAATTGTGGCCGACATAAAGAAAAGTGAGTTCATGCTTGATTTATTGCGACAGTGTTTTGCTCTACTTGAGACAGTTTGAGGAGAACTAAGGATGATTTTCTTGGGAAAAATAAAAAAAAATTCAAGAAGATATCGCTAGGTTGAGGGTAGTCATTGACTTTTTTGTAGAATTCAGTTGTGAAGTCAAATTTGTAGTTCCAGGTTTGAAAATCATATTTTAAAGCAACATCTCATCAAATTTCATTTTTAGAGGTTTAGGGTTTTGAGAATTTCATGTTCAGATTTTGTTGTGTGGAATCACCATAAGATCATAACCAAGGAACAAATTCTTGTGACTGTAATTATGTCATTCATATTGTCTCAAGTTTAACAGGTTAGGATGTAATTATAGCATGATCGAACAGTGATTACCTCTTGCTACAATAAAGAGCCTATAACTCTGGTTGATATGCAGAGTGGTTGTGTTATATCAATTATGTAGTGCATTCAAGCACAACCCATGTTTAATGGACTATTCTAAAAAGTGATCAAGATTTTTTGAACCTTATGAATGTTACTTGACAGATATTTGCATAATCTCAAATTCCTTCAGAGGCTTTTGAAGTATCAATGTATCCTATATAGGGTTTAGAATGATTTATTTTAATTAAAAAAATAAATAAATGATGTATTTCCCTGTAATTAGATAATGTGGAGATCTCCTAAATCTGCCCCAGCACACTATCCTCTTTGGCACTGTATTCATTACTCCAACTACTAGGGTTTTGCATGTGACATCTTTAATATCTTCATGACCGTGGATTTTAAATAGATCTCAGTCTTTGCTTTAATCCTTTTCATGGTAACCCTTGAGTTCCATAATCCACCTTCAATCTCTTCTAAGAACGGTGTCTTAAGCTAGACTGCATAGTATGCATATAAAGCAAGTCCTTCATACCTGCCATTGTTCCAAACCACCACTCACTGCCTTGCTTAAAATGTTGCCTCCATAAGCACAATAGCATGTTTTAAAATCATGGTTGCCATGATTGACCATTAAGGTCACCACTTTCATATGAAGATACAATGAGATTTTTGTCTTCAAACTCAAGGCATTATGCAAGATAACATTGTGAATTGTTTGTTGTGTACGATTTGATTTTCTTGCACATTTATTGCTTTGCTAACTTCCTTTAAGACTGAGTATTGCACCCTCAGCTGCAATCTCAAACAGCTCACTCACTATCACTTGAAGATTCCTTTCATGAGCATCCTTCTATAAAATCAAACTATGCCCTATAGACTGCCTACTTACTATAGGGGACTCATTGTTTCATGGTATTGTAGTTCTTAAGATCCTTCAACCTTATTGACACTACTTCACAGTCCACAAGGTATTATTCACTATTCTCCCATCTTTGATGAGTCTCAAAACACTTGCTCAAACATGCAATCCACTACCTCCATTATACATTAATGGCTAAGAAGAAACATTGAACCTATGATTACCACTGTTACTTCATTTGGACAGTCATTCCATGATTGCATTTTCCTTGTCTAACACTACCAAAAGCATTTGAAAAACCCTTAAGGTCAGAAGGGTAAGGAAACTCATTGTTAAAATCTCCACTTTCCTATGCAAGGTTTGAGCTTTATTATCTTGTCATCGCCAGCCTCTTTTTGATGTCACATCTCAAGTGACGTCATTCTTCTTACCGTAGATTGCATTTACAAATGTCATAAGCTACATAGTGCTTGTTATTGGCTACAATATTTAGATTGCAAGATTTTGTTATTACCTACAATGTCTCAATCTTTCTGTTATTGCAACCTCACTAATCCACTATAGTTATTGTTTATGTTTCTACAGAGGCCTAGGGTTTGTACCCTAATCATGCTCTTACCAATGCTTCTATTGTTTTTATTAGGGCTCTCTCAATGTTGAGGGCCATAGGGATAAGCTCATCATAAGAAGTGACACATTGCATCTTTAACTAAAAGGATAAATTTGTATTGACATTAGCAATGATGATTCTGACTTGTTGCTCCTTAGGAATGGGTCATTTGCTCTTACTAGCTCGCTACCTCCATTGTTGTAGGAATTTTGTGATCAAGTTCAATATTCTGATTTTAGGAGTCTTAACGATTGGAAATCATAGTAAAATCAGAATTTAATAAGTTTTGGAATTAGCATTTTAAAGTGTTTTTTTGGGTCATTAACTTCAAACTATCTTCTCTTTTGCAGGGGTGGTTGCATGCCAAATTTTTTTGGTGTGAAATATCAGAATTATTAGATTATGTTACTTGTCTATGAATAAAAATTATTGGAGTGTGAGTTTGATATTTTTTGAAGATCTAAATAGTCAAGCTTGGTAATGAAAAATCATGTTAGATAATATTAGTCCAAAACAAAATGAAGAGACACTTGATAGATTGTGGGCTAGATTGAAAAGAAAGGGTGATGGGAAATGTTATTGTCCTTGCAATAATTGCAAGGGCTAAAGACAAGACAACTTTTAATTACAACGGCTGAGAAACATTGTAGGCACTATGGTTACATTGAAGAGGGGCATGATTATCGTCCATTGGTAAGTTGTTCATTATATGTGTTTATATTGATTGAATTTGTAAGTGTTTATATCGTTTAACATTATATATATATATAATCACTTGATCATGATCATGGTTTATTTGTGTCTATCATTATTATAAAGGTGGGGTGCCCTAGGGTAGATGATATGGATTATCACAGCCCAAAGAATGTGGTTTTGCAAGCGAACGAACATGGAGTTGTGAATGTCGAAGATGAAGTTAATGATCCTATGGAAGAAGATGATCATGCGCCAGAAAACACAGTTGAAGATGATGGTACGAATACATTGATCCATGACATATTTAGTGGCAGAGCTGATCATGATGATCAAGATGACTTTGATGATGTTCATGATTTACCTGTACTTGAGAAGGAATGCGAACCCCTTTATGAAGGCTCCCAAACAACTCTTCTCTCTACTGTATTGTTGTTGTTGAACTTGAAGGTTATGAATGGTTTATCAAACATAGCAATCTCACAGATATTAAGGTATGTCATATATGTCATCTTTTTTTCATCTATTTTAATTGTTGTTAGTTCATCACTAGTAAATAAAGGATGAAATATGTACCATTAATATTCTTTATATGAAAAAATTATTTTTTGTTGTAGATTGATTGGTGAATTTTTGTTACCACCATCAAATATTATACCTCGCTTATATCGAGATTTATGTACCATTATGAAAGATATCATAATGGAGTATCAAACAATAGATGCATGTCCCAATGATCATATTATATATCATAAACAACAAGAATTTACAACAGAATGCCTAGAATGTCATATCAGTAGATATTGAATAGATCAACTAACAAAAAACATGTCTCACAAGGTTCTTCGTTATATTCCCATTATTCCATGCATGCAATGTTTATTTAGGTGTGAAAGCTTAGCGCAATTTATGGATTACCATGCATGAAATAGAAGTGGAGATAACATTCTTCGAATGCTTGCGGATGGTTCTGCATTTTGGGACATGAAGGAAAAATGGCCACACTTTAAAGAAGAACCTCGTAATCTCAGGCTTTCATTGGAAGCAGACGGTGTCAATCCATTTGGAGAGCTGAGATCTATTTACTCAGTGTGGCCTGTTTTTGTTATCAACAATAACATTCCTCCATGGATGTCAATAAAGAGGAGCACATAATGTTGTCAATGATTGTTCCAGGTATTTGTTTACATCATTTTTCTTTAACGTAGTAGCATCTCATTTGTCTTATTTATTGCATAATGACTTATATTTTTTTTCATTCAATAGTCATGTACATTAATTTATATATACTACAGTAAAATGGTTATAATAATTATGTAATGTTTATGTTTATTCAACTAGGTAAGCACCAAGTTAAAGATATGAATGTATATATCGAGTCTCTTATCGATGAGTTACTAAAGTTATGGAATGCTGTCACTATGTATGATGTCTCTAGACCAATAGGACAAAGACAATTTCAATTCCATGCAATGCTTGTATAGATAATTCATGATGCCCCAAGGCTAACACATTTTTGTGGTATGTTATAATGTTCGACTGCACTTTAACAATATTTAATTTGATGAAGTAGATATCATGCATATTTTTAAAATAATCTATTCATTATATATAATTAAAAAAATTGACATATTTAATCTAATTATATATCATCTTGCAGGTCTTCAAACAAAGGGAAAATTTGCATGTCCAATTTGTGGTCCAAAGATGAAATCTCGTCGTTCAACAAGTTTAGGAAAGCAGGTGTTTGATGAGTATAGGCACTTCCTCCATAGAAATCATAAGTATCGAACTACTGAAAAACATCTTTTCAATGGGAAAGAGGAGACTACATCAAAACCACGAAGAATGTCACCTCACCTATGAAAGTTGGAATATAATAGAATCAATCATCAAGGTTATACATCGGATCAAATTGTTTATCTATCATATATGATATGTTTTGAATTTATATTTTTATATTGTGTTGTGTTTACTCATGTTGTAATTGACAATGATTGTCATTGTTAATTTGTTTAACTTATATGCTTCATGAAGGTCATCAAGGTATTAATGGTTGGCTTCCACAGGGACTGAAAAGTTATCCCAGACAATTTAGTAGGTTTCCCTACTATGAGTAGATACAAATTGTGCATTTGTTTGATACAATGTATATTGGAAAGAATATAACAAACGCTTATGAAAATATTGGATGAAAGAAAGACAAAGAAAAATTGTCAAATTTGTAGTGAAATCTGTGTGTCAATCATGCAATGAAAAATGTCATTGAATTAAATAGCGATGGAGACCAAATTAATATAAGTGTCCTTGCTTGGTTATTAACAGAGTAGCAAAGCAATGCTATAAAAAAAGTCATACAAAAAATTTAATTTCCCATAGGATTTGCTGTGAATATAAACAATATAATAACAAAGAAAGGTGAATTTGGGTTATGATGAAAACGCATGATTGGTATAATTTTCATTAAGGTAATTATTTTGTATATTATATACCTATATAATGTATGTACTTTTAGCATTATGTTTAATACTTTGGAAAAATAATAAAGATCATTTTATAATTGTTAAAATGCCTCTACATCTATCTCCCAAACAACTTTGACAACAATGTCAAGCGAGTTATATATGATCTTGGAAAAATAAATGAGGTAAGTAGTGATATTTGTTCAATTTGTTGTATACATCTTATAATTTCCATTTGTTTTACTTATTATGTAATATACTGAATATTTTTGTTAAATCTCGTTAATATATTTGCGCCTTGAATCACTTGTAGATGGCTGTCATCTAAAGAAATCCATAAAGAAGATATAAATTATTGGAAGAGAAAAATTCCTCGTCTAATGTGTGAAATGAAAAAGTGTCGACCTTCAACATTTTTCAATGCACAAAAACACTACCTCATACACCAAGTTGAGGAGATTGAATTGTGCGGACCTGTACACACAAGGTCAATGTGGATGGTTGAGAGACTTGAAATTTTTGAAGGCTTTGGTTAGACAAAGAGCACATCCTAAGGGTTCTATGGGTGGAGGGATATATGGTATACCGCATCATGAAAAGCATTAGTGAATATCTTCCTAATTTTGCAACAAAGATCCATGTAGATCGCATTTGGGATCTAAACTCCATTAACAAATTCAAAGGGGAGTACCTAATGGGGAAAGGTGGATTGAGGAAAGTGAGAGGTAATTATAAGATGGTCATGGAGATTAATTGGAATACATTTTACATATGGTTTTTATGTATATTGTACTTATTTAATTTTAATCTTCAATATACATCAATTATAAATTAAGGCTGTATACTGTGGTATTTAACTAATTATCCGTCGTTTGTGAATTTCAATTTTTTTTTATATAGTTGGTCGAGAGTGGATGCAGGACTACATTGTATCGCTTCCAACAATTGATTGATGATTTATGGATTGAACGATGTCACAATCTAGTCGCCAAGACACATGGGAAGGTGTATCATTGGTTAAAGAAGCTCATCGTAATGGAGATTCCAATGTTACACAAAGGGAAATTGATTTACATATGGTTTAAGAGATAAACAGACATATAAATATATTAATCACCCATATTATTTAATTATTTTCAAGTATATTGATGTATATATATGTTGAGATTATTTTCTTTGCATACATTCGGCCAAGAATAAATATGTTTATCAACTAATGATATTGCAATAATTTTTACATGTTTGACATATTGTAGGTGAAACACCACAGGAATATGTGGTGTAATGGTCGTAAATTTTGAATCAAAATGTTGGATGACATGAAGAAAACTTGTGATTCTGGTATAATTGTAGTCTTTCAGGTGACTAATGTTTCATCTAGAAGCAACATACATCCAGAAGTCTCAGAAAATCGATACTATGAGATTTTGGATGATATACTTGAGTGTGACTTTAAGTCCTTAAGATTAATTTTGTTCATCGTCCTATGGTACATGCTACGATTGAATGAAAATGATCCTAAGAGAACTGTTATTGAACATGATAATGGATTTAGCATGGTTAATACAAGGTTGATCGAGGGAGTTGGAAATGAGCCCTATGTTCTTCCAAGCCAATGTGAGCAGGTATTTTACTCAGAGGTTCCAGGTAAACCAGGTTGGTCAGTTTTTGTTAGACATGATCCAAGAGGAAGGCCGGTAAAGTATAATGTGGTGGAAGAAGAAGATACCAAAAAACTAGAAAATGATGTAGATGATGATCAGGATCAACAAATAGTTGAGATGATGTCCCCATCAAGATATCAAGAGGGTGAACTAGATCATGATGATGTAGGAGTTAATGTCTGCGAAGATGATATCCGTATGATGATGACATTATCAAACAGATATTGATGATTACGATGATGATATGACCAATCCTTACAATGTCGAATATGGATCAGATGAAACAAAAAAAGAGTTGGATGAAGAAGAAGATAAATGACATTGAAATGTATAAGTTATGTGATTATATTATCTCTTTGATATTAATTTCTTGATAGAATTATATTTTACTTATGTGGTTACATAATTAATTCATGATTTTTTTAATTTTTATGCCATTACATAATTAATTTAATGATATACTTTTTAATGTTTGAAAGGTCAAAAAATTAAAAAAATTCAATAGTGATGTTAACAACCTTGAAATTAGTGTGTTTTATGTTTCATGTGATCATAAAAGATTAAAAAGTTAGTTGTAGAGGTGGTTGTTTAGTGGTTGACATGTATGTTGGTTCTTTTTACAAAGCAGAATTGTGTTTGTTCTAATCTACCTATGAATTGCCAATTCCAATCGAAGGTAGCCTCAAGACCTAGACTAACTAACGAGACCTTTAAAAGCTCCTACACTTTAGGCTCTACAAGACCCCGGAGGATGATCCCTAATGTGTTTTACATAACCTTTATGCCTATTATTATAAACAACATTAATAATAGCGTATGATCTCAATTTAATATTCAACACTATAAGATAATATCAACTAGAATTGGTTGTTCATAGACAATATCAACTATCCGAGCGTGATAACTAAACACAATCCATTGTATAAGATATAGTCAATGATTTGAAATTTGTAGCAACCTAGGAAAAGACAAACAAATCAACTACACTCAATAATTAAACTTAGATTATGCCATATATCCATTGCAGGAGTCAACTATACATCTAGAGGTTTATAATAGATTTAATACATCACATATAAGATCCCTAATAATATTGCATTACAATTTCATCAGTATGCATTCTAACCCAAGACTACTTATCAAATCCTTATACAACACATATCTGCCTATAATCACATTCAAGCATTTTGATTAATTCCTTGAATTAAAGCTAAAATAGAATCATACACATCACAACAGTGAGATGGATAAAACAACCCTTAGTTATTTCGTTGAAAGTTCAGATATGCATGTACAATGGAGAGATGTGAGCTCAAATTTTCATTTCAACTCAAATGCTAGTACTATTATACAACATTAAATCTCTATGAACTCAAAACTTGTTACATAATGACTCAAAACCTAAATTGCATTTCTCTAAAACCATCGTACTTTACAATTCGCTCTACAACTTTACCTAGACTTGACAAAAATTATCTAACTTGCTAACCCATACTTTTGGCCTTGAAATCCTTCTTATAGAAAATGAAGGAGAAAACAAGCACTGGGCCAGAAAGTACACCTGTCACCAGTCAATTGGAGCACCTGGTGATATTCCAAAATTTGTTACAACAGCCACCACTTTGAAAAATATTCTTATTCATCATATCAACTGAGGAATGTTGATGCAAAAAACTACAAGAAAACCACACTAAGAAAGCCGTCAACATAAAACTAGAACCGTTGCAACCATAGCATCTGATCTGCCACCTGTTAGTAGTTCACTCCTTTTACTCCTCCTCATTCAAATATTTCATTACCCAATTATGGTACTCATCATCAATTAGCCAGTCAAAATTAATTACCTCATCCACCTTGGTATTATAAGGTGTGTATTTTACTGTTACATGATTCGCATCCCTTTCAAAATATTCCAAAAATGAGGTGGTACTAATGATTTTGTCCATACAACTCACCAACAAATCATAGTCTAAGTCATCACAAATTCAATTGATTTGATCATTGATGGCCTCACTTGCTTGAGCCTGCCATTGTTGAAATGACCTGATTTTCCCCTGCTCATCAATTATATCAAGTAACAATGTGTTACCCCAATCATTGAAATTCTTCACCAGCTCCCTAATCTTCCTACTCAAGTCATCTGGTAAGGTCTAAAAACCTTGCAATGACTTTACTAACACATGAGTAAGCTTTAATGATTGGGGCCTATTATTTATATCAAACCTTGAGGCCTTATACATGATATCAAAATCACTGGCCCTAGGGATCCAATTTTCAATTATTGGTATCACTTCTTCCTGGTCCCTATCAATATTATTTATTATTGCTAACAACAAAGAATATAAAGAATGTACAGATAGAAATTTTTTATCAACCTTTTCATTTAAATGCCTCAAAATAGTAGTAACAATTTCTTTTTGCTCTAAGAGAGATCCCTCCTCACTTTTCTTTAATGATGTCTGCAATTCATCAATTTTTTGCAAGAGCTGCTTCTTTGTAGGATCGACATAGCACTTTGTTTCTTCTTCAACTTCCTCTAAAGAAAGGGTGAGGACAGGATTCTAATTGGGAGATCCTAGTGTGGAAAAAATTAGAGAAGCAGGAGGCGCTGACCCTGCTGTGGAAGGTAATGTACTAGTTCCTGAAGCACTTGATGTCTCCCCAATCTGCTTATACCTAAACCTCTCCACTTTAGTTTGCAACTCAACATTTTTCTGCTACATCTTGTTGTACCCCTCAATCAAAAGGTTATATTTTTCCATTAAGCTCTTCCTTTAAGCTTCCTCTCTTTCAGTAGTCTTTTGGGCCAATTTGGCCACATTCACAGTCAAATTAGTGGCCTCAGTGGTTGAGGTCTCTGAAGCTCTCTTTATTATCAATCCTCCCTTGAAATTTGGATTAATATCAGAAACATATGGTTTTCTCCCTTGTGGGGCCAATGCCCAAATTGCCAGAGTTTCATATTCCTCACTGAAAGAAGAGTTTTGCAATGCTGCCTTGACCTCTTCTTCAGAGTCTTGAAAGGGATTCTTAGACTTCATAATAGCATTAAAGGCTACTGCATCTGTAATGTCCCATTCAGGCAGAATTAATACACCAGCCTGATTCACCAATTTTCTTCCTTCTTCAGGAGTGATATTCTTGAATTCTTCCATTAATTCAACTTTTACCTCCTCCTCATTCTCCTAGTCTGACCTGTTAGGCCTTAGTTCTCTTCTCTGCCTACATTTATCTTGATACTCTTCAAACTTCATCCTCCATACCAATTGCAAGAATATAGGAGTTTTTACAAATGTATTGTCATCTAGAAACTCCTTGCATGCCTCCATTCTTGCATCTTGTACACTTTTACCTTTCATATCTAAATTAGATAAAACTAATTTAGCTGGCCTAGGAGGGGAAGGCATACCAACTTCCATGTCTTGGTCAGTAACAATAATCTCATCCATCAGATCTTCCTGTGGTTGATCAATTATTTTCCTCTTAGGGCTTGGCTCAGATAGTGGTGATGAGGGATTGTCTTCCGGTGATGATTCTAAATCAATAATTTTGATTTCTCCAGGAACTTTGAATTTTGGACTTGGTTGTGGAGGAACTTTCATAATCTGTTTTTCTTTTCTATCCATTTCTTCTTCATCACTACTACTATCCTTTTTCCTCCTGTAAATGGGCCACCTTTCCATAGGCTGGTATGCTGGCCTTGTTTCAGTTGGTCTGGCACCTTGCTCTTGTACACCCAGACTCAATTCTAAATTTATCTTTTTTGTCCTCAATGTGCCCATAATTTCCTTGAAGTTTCCCATCAGAAAATCAATTTTCTTAGGGTGGGGACTGAATTCTAACAGTGGATCATATTTCAGATCCATTTTGTGCACAAAATATAGTATCTTACCATAAGCTATCCATTTCTCCTTGTTCAACTCTTGTCTATTCAAATCAAATTCATTTCTAATCAAGTCTTCAGGGAAATTGAACTCATGCACAAATTTTCCAACTTTTATTATTTTTCTGAAAAAGAGCAAAGAAACCCTCAGGATCATGTTGTTTCTTTGTTCCACACCTCAAATGGTAATCATTAAAGAAATTATCAAAATGCGTCCAGCCTCCCTTTGAAAATAAAAAATCATACACCACTGTATAATCTGGAAAAAATGTTCCCTTACCCCTTCTAGTGAAGTTGTCCTCATGAATGCAACCTATCTGCCACATAACTTCTTCAAATTCCACTCTTGGTTGCACATTGTATGGCAATATATGAGGGGCTCCCAAAAAAACCATATACTCTCAAGACAGTGTTGATTGGGTATGGGATAATGTCACCCCAGTTATGGTAAACCTTCAATTTTGGCTTCCTCTCCTTTGGGCTAAGGAAATTATGTAATTCCTCAGGGATCCTAGGTATATTCACCATTAATCTAGCCCTTAATCTGGAAGCAAAACAATTATCAAATTGCACATAACTAGTGCTTTCCTTATTACAAGATAAATCTGCAGCCCATATCTATACTAGAAATCTTTCTCCATCAAGTGATTGCCTTAATTTCATCCTCTCAGAGAAAAAGTTAGCATTCTTAAACAAAAACATATGCATTAGCATAGAATACCAAAAGAATTGAATGTCGGTATCATTAATTTGTACCTTTGACAGCCCTTCATGCATCCTCTCAACCAAGAAAGAAGTGAAGTCATAGGTCACAGAGAAGTTAGAGTGTTGTATTTGCACCCCCATGAACATATAAGCAATGGGAATTACCATACCAGGACTCAAACCAAAAATCTGACATAAAGAATAAAAAGTGGCCAGGAAATGGTTTGCAAAACAATTTAACTTGAAAGGTTCCTGGTCACTAGGGTTGATATAAAACTTTGAACCTCCTGCCCTAGCCAGATGAGGTGGAAGAACCTTACTCTAAAAAGAGATTTCAACTTTGCATACTCCTGCTTCATTTCCTCAAGGTTGATAGGAACCAAGTCTTCCCTCGGTTCACTCAAGTCAAAAATATGTTGAACCTCTTCTCTGTTAATGCTCAATAGAACATTTCCATCATTGTCCCTGATTATCCATGTAACAGGGTCATATCTTGCAGCCATTGTCCTAAGCAAGTCTACATCAGGGAATACATTTGGTACCACCGGCTTCCCCACTTCCCCATATCATACATCCATCCATTTGAAAAATGGTGAGGAAAATTCCTCTGTCCATACCACAGTCTAAACAATTCTAAGCCAGCGAGGGGAACCCTAGCATTGGCAATGTTGGAGCAATTATACACTAACCCTTCCCCCAGGATTTTCCCTCACATTAGGACCAATCCCTTCCTCCTGTCATCCATTGACAAGGGAAATTGATCCAAGAAATCGTCATATAGGTTTTGTTTCAAATATTCAGTCTGGCTAGAAGGTTGCTTGGGTGGCGCCATCTTGAACAAACTAGGGCTTCTTTATAACATTATAATTCAGATAGCTAGGACTAACCAGAGATAGAAAATTATAGGACAAAACACTGCAATTTCTCACAACTATAATTAAACTATAGCCCTAACAAGCTCACAGCACATCCAGCTAATCCTTTCCCAAATTCAAATGCAAAATGACCAGGAGGCATAGAAAATAAACTCACGGCTTTGTTCACAGAACTCCCAAATTCTAGCTGCAGAAACTTGCAATTCTACCTTCAGCTCTGAAACTACTCCACAAAATAGTTGAATGGTTTGTGATACAGACCAAGCAGGAAAATTGATTTTATTGTTGATCAAATTATGCAAGCAAGTGTCTCATCTTCCATTAAAGCTCAATTTTGCTCTGCACGAACGACTCCAACCATATTTGATGCAGATTTAAATTCGAGCCGTCGATTCTTTAGCTTGATCAAATCATTGACAACCACCTTCAAAACAAGCTGACACAATTTCCAACATAGTGGTAAGGGTCCCACCTTACCATATACTATGAAGGAAGTCCACGTGGTGGTTGCCAGCGATATCGCAATCCTAAAACTTTTGATCGCACGATGGCGGGCAACCATTGATCCTAAGCATCAATGATCTTGTTCCTTTAACATAGTCGCCAGCCATGTCGTTAACCTTCGAGCAGATTTTCCAATGAGATTATAACATATCCGTCGATTTAGAACATGTTCATCTTGAGAACACTTTAGTAATCTACCCCTTAGTACATTTAAAGTTGGCTAGTGTTTCCTTTACTCTTTAGGCTTCGTCGGATGAGACACATGGCACCTGCCTGTGATTTCGCAATCAACCCAAGCACCATCGCAGGATGGCAGGGAATGGCTCAGATCAAATGGTAGTTGCTCAGTGATAGCGCAAATTTGATCCCTCGGATAGGACACGTGGCGCTCGCCCGTGATTTCGCAATCCTTCAATTCTCGATCACGGGATCGCAGGAACCATTGATATCTGTAGGAAATAGATCAACGGCAGCACTAAATCAACCCTTGCAAAATAAAACATTCATTAAAAGGAGAAGTGGGCATTACTAGGCAGACGACAAAAAACAACATAAGTTTTTTTTTAAAGATGAAACATGGGGCCAACCGAGACTTAGGAAATAAAACCCTGCGGAGGAAATAAAGTATTAAAATCAAAGTTGGGTTTTAATTTTAATCTAGTGACGTAAGCCTAATCCATTAACCCCAATGGTCATGTCTCCAACAGCTTATCCAAAGCCTTTCA
Organism: Sequoia sempervirens; assembly: GCA_007258455.2. Classification (NCBI taxonomy): domain Eukaryota; kingdom Viridiplantae; phylum Streptophyta; class Pinopsida; order Cupressales; family Cupressaceae; genus Sequoia; species Sequoia sempervirens. Next base: position 1,097 of record VDFB02325169.1, on the reverse strand, counting down.
TTAAATACTAACCGTGCAATGTGTAGGTTTTACAGATTCAAAGATATGGGAGAAGATCTCTATCGTACCTCGCCAACTCGCAGACCTAATGTCACCCTGTTATTTGGCGCGAGGTCAGCAAAAGGCAGATGTGTGTCCTATATGGAATGTGGGGCCCAATCTCCACTATTGAGCTCATAACCCATGGTTTCAGATCGACAACAAAGATTAAAAGCTAATGTAAATCTCTGTTGTTCCCTACTAGCTCGCAGGAGGAAGATAAAGGTTGGTTAAAAGCCATGAGGTCAACGAGATTGCGATGCATAGCTCTAGCTATTCAGTTTGCAAAGTGCATAGGACTTTCCAACATGGTAGTTGGTTTCTGAGATGGATTAATGTTATTGGTCATGAGGAAGGTGAACGATGCTTCGTTGGATGTCAAACCAAGTTAGCCCGAGATAAACTGTTTGATCTGCCAACTCTTCAAGAGATAAGTGGGCAGTATTCAAAGTTGGAAAACGGCACATGGTGGTTGTTTTATCATACAACTGGTGAAGCATTAATGAGTTATTCCTTGCTTGTGTAGTCACGTCGATCTCAATCTATGTGAAGATGTTATTGTTGGCAATCATGAAGGGTGATCTTTGGATTCTCATGCAGCTCTAGTTAAATGGTGATAGTACATACGTCGCCAAATTTCCATGTTTGCACATGCATTTTTACTAAGCATTGATGAAGGTTGCCATTACCTCGCACAATAAATACAAGAGGAATTAACTGGTAATAGTGTCATTCTTGTAGTAGTTAGAGCACTTTGTGGGCTAAGTCTAATAAAATTTGAGTGCTTGTCTAAGAAGAGAAAATGAGTAAGTCAGTAAGGAGGTTTGTTCGTTTGATCTCACAAAAGCTCGGTCCTGCTATTCAGGAAGGTGCTTTGGTTGACAAGCCTAGGCTTGTGCACACTAGATGTAGTAGAAGGTTACAATTCCAAGACGCTACCAACCGTAGATGAAAAGGAAAGCAGCTCATGGCAGTGCTTATTACTAGTGCTCAGAGGAAATAAGGTATGGGCATGGCTCCTCTCGATGCCAACACTCACCCATTGACCTTACGAAAGC